>PVJC01024661.1:0-25373 GCA_004026665.1 Murina feae | reverse complement strand
GCCTGCGGACTGAAGGGTCCTGGGTTCAACTGTGGTCAAGGGCATGTACCTTGGTTGCAGGCACATCCCCAGTGGGGGTTGTACAGGAGGCAGCTGATCGATGTTTCTCATCGATGTTTCTAGCTCTCTATCCCTCTCCCTTCCTCTCTGTAAAAAAAAATCAATAAAATATATTTTAAAAAATATATGTAGATGGATGATTAAAGGTGAATTTTCAAATTTATTAGGCTAACAGCAGAAAGAACAAGTGGGTATTTAACAATAAGAGACTGTATTGGGCATTTGACCAAAGTGCTGTGACCCATTCTCTTGATTATGCCGATCTGCTGTCTAAAATGGAACAAATCTTTACTATAGTGTGAAATAAACAATTTATTGTTCACAATACATAGATAAGAGCTCGATGGGATCTTAGCGAGTGCTTCCCTCAAACCCTTCACCCATGGCATCCATCATTCAGCAAAGTGCTGTAAACATTTGAAGAGAGTAGTTACTTTTTTGGAAATATTAGTTAAATGACTAAGCGAGGGTAGCACAGAGTCCTGGTTGAAAGCACGTGTTCTGGAAGCAGAGCCACCTGTGCTTGAATCTTAGCTCTGTGACCTAGGACAAGTGACCTCTCTCTCCCAGACTCCACATCTGAGAATGGAGATAATTATGGTACCCACTTCCTAGGGTTTTATGATGCTTACATTTTTGTAAATATTTATAAAAGTGCTTAGAACAATGTCAGGTGCATAGTGAGTGCCATGTAAGTATTTGTTAAATAAAAATTAAATAAACATATGTAGCTGGAGAGATCTCAAGAAATATTGGAGGAAGGCAGGAATAAAGGAGTCACTTTTCACCCTAGCCAGTTTGGCTCAGTGGAAAGAGCTTTGGCGTGCAGACTGAAGGGTTCCGGGTCCAATTCCGCTCAAGGGCATGTACAACCATTTCAGGCTCGATCCCCAGCCTTGGTCAGGGATGTTGTGAAGGCAACCAATTGATGCATCTCTCTCACATCGATGTTTCTCTCTCTCCCTTCCACTCTCTCTAAAGAACAATGGGAAAATATCCTCAAGTGAGGGCTACCAACAACAGAAAAGAAAAAACAAAGAAAGAAATCACTTTTCTTAGAGTTGCAATGATTCAGGATGCTATTCAAGAGGCAACTGGTCACTTTAACAAAAACATCACTATTTTTGACTTTCTCCTGTAGTATTTTCTGTTTGTTTACCTATAGTTTAAAAAATTTAACTAAAGTTTTAAAAACCATCATTCTTTTATCTTGGGGTACATTCTTAGGTAATTGATATTGTAAAAAAGTGGAGGTCTTTGTTACTAATGATAGTTTCATGGTAAGTTGCAGAATATAGTCTGACTCTGAAAACTGGCTTTTAGGCAATAGGCCTTCAGGCCAGTGACGGAGATGGAGAGGAGGCTGTGACTCAGCATCGGCCTTTGACATCATCTGTGACTCTGCACAAATCACTTTTCTTCTTCAGGTCTCAATTTTCCAATAGTCTGAGAGAGATGCAATTTCTTTTATTTCACTGCTGTGTAGAGTTGCACTGAGGAGAAGTGACTAGAATGAATATTCCCCAAAGAACAATTGGGAACTTTCCTAGTGACTCGTGGAATAAGATGAATGTTTAGACAATCACAGAAGAAGAAAAAAAAATTCTTCCCCTCCTGAAATATGCTCAGGGGCTTGAGGCCAGAAGTAATTACCCAGTCACCGTTGTAAAAGCAGTTAGATACAAACAAGTCAAAAATGGAAAGTATTTTGAGTGTATGGGAGAAATTATATTAGCTACATTAATAAATAAATTATTTTATATGCATCAAAAGTTTTCCCAAAGTTGAAGTTTATGGAAAAGTATTTGTTTTATGTTAGAAATGCCATATTCTGAATTGTTCATTTAAAAAAGGCCTGGTCTACCTGTTGAAAAATATATGTGGAAAAAAATAATTTTAATGCAAATATAAAAAAAAGGCATGGAATTTTCCCAAGAAAATGCATCTTTATCATAAAGAGTTACCATCCAAATTTGCAAATAATTCTTATCATCTCCACCCTCGTTTTTTTTTTAATTTGTGGAAATATTTTTTCTTTCCTCTTACTAATTCTTAAAAATGAAGGTATGTATTGCTGTGTTGGACTATTCACTAGCTCATTGAACTTTTTAGAGTTAGTGGAGAAGGACCTAAGTTTCTTAGTCAGACACCTATAAGCTTAGTCATTAAATGCTGTGGCATCATTGCAAGGATACTCCATCTTGACTAAGGTCCAGTTTCCCTTACAGATGACATTTATACCTCGAAATATCTATTTATTCTTGCTCCCAGCTGTTTTGTACTAGTGCTAATTTTTCAAGTTTCACAATAACCTTTCTTTTCCATATCTTCCTATTTCTCCATTCCACCCCAGTATACCCAATACTATTTTTACTTGTATTTGTCTTATAATACTTCATGGTATTTCAGTAAAGTTGTCCAAGTTGTTCAAAGTCTATGAATTAATATGATGATATTATTGAAGTATTGTCTGACAATTTGGATAATTTTTAGGTGTTGATTGACCGAAGTGAACAATAATTTTAAAATTCTGTTGGTAACCTAAAAATTTTATTCATTTTTTATTGATTTCAGAGAGGAAGGGAGAGGGAGATGGAAACATCAATGATGAGAGAGAATCATTGATCGGCTGCCACTTGCATGCCCCCTACTGGAGATTGAGCCTGCAACCCCAGGCATGTGCCCTTGACTGGAATCGAACCTGGGACCCTTCAGTCCACAGGCCAGCACTCTATCCACTGAGCAAAACCAGCTAAGGCTGTTATTTTTATTTATTTATTTAAAAAAATTTTTTTATTATTGATTTTTTTACAGAGAGAAAGGAAGAAAGGTATAGAGAGTTAGAAACATCAATGATAGAGATATATCGATCAGCTTCCTCCTGCACACCTCCCACTAGGGATGTGCCCACAACCAAGGTTCATGCTCTTGACTGGAATCGAACCTGGGACCTTTCAGTCCGCAAGCCGATGCTCTATTCACCGAGCCAAACCGGTTAGGGCTATTTTTATTTTTTTTAAGTAAACTAATTAATGGATGTATTTTCTCAAAATCCAATAATACCATGCAGCTATTGCGAGCATAATATGATAAATCTGAATTGGAATCTTTGTATTTTGTCTTGACATCTTATTGAACTCAACAAGAGAATAAAAATATGGGTCAAGAGAAGGACTGATTTAAGTTCTCAGTGGCAACCTAAATCCCATCTGCAAGGATATTTGGCCAGTTTTACCTCATTAATTTTCTCAGCTTAACAGTAGTCAAAGGAAACTGAATCTTTCTAGAGAAAACGCCAAGAACATTGCTGCTATGCAAGAAGGTCATCTTCAGCATTCTCGCCTTCAGGAAAGGCTTTCCACTGTAACTGCTTGCATAAGTCTGAAATGTATATACCATCGGCACAAAATTCTATAGCATCTCTAAAGTGGATAAAATTTGTCAGTTGAACTGTATATGTAAATGTCTATTTGCCCACTTAATGAATGTGTGCTATAGATGTTGGAGATGGGGGAACTCGAGTATAATGATTTTAGGTAGTATGTACAGTATTTCATTTTGAAGGTGAAATCTTGTGTGTGTGTGTGTGTGTGTGCGTGCATTTTCCTCAGTATGGGTAACTGTCAGTATTTCCAAGTTTATTTTCTTTTGAAACTATTATTCATATAATATTTTACTGAGTCTTTTTCTGAGACACAGAGGTACTTTTAAAATAAGCTGTTTATCTTAGAATGGATTTGGCTTTCCAGGAAAATTGAGAAGACGGCATAGAGAAATCCCGTATACCTTGCACCCAGAGGGTGTAAAGGGTGCTCTTATGGAGGAGTCCTACATCCGTTAGTAAAGATTTTCAGATTTACTATTGAATAAGGTTATACTTCAAATGCTTCCCATGTGATATGGGAAAAATGAATACTGCGCTACTGAAATCCGACATCTCTTCAAATGGACTTTTCAAAGTCCAATGTCTTTTCAATAGGAGAGATGCCAGGAGTCTGTAACCTTAGAGGGAGTTCTCACAAAAGGCAATCCATCCTAGCCTGACTTTCTCCTATAGGTCACTGATTCTGATGACCCATGAGGTTCCTATACCAGTGATGATTGTAGCTACAGTTCACCTCCTAGTTCAATGTCCAGTGAGAATACGAAGAAAGAACATGGGATTTGGAATAGAAAAAAGTGGATTTGAGGATCACCTCAATCATTTGTTGGAGAAAAATAGTAACAAGTGGCCCCCTGTCTCTAAACCTTAGTTTTCTCATCTGCACAATGGGATAATAATAATTCTTAAAAACGTATATTTTTAGGGGCAGTGTAACAGCCAAGAAAGCTCGCACATGTGAAAATAATGTATGAACTAATAAAACAATGCAAACAGTATTGTATGGAGTGGGGGAGGGGGCTGTGCGGTTGCTAATGTATTTTTTAGCTCTAACTGTCTCAAATTCTGAATCTCTACTTCTTTAAAATGCTGATTGAGGCATGTGATACGGATTCCCGATTCATAATGCAGAGCTTTAAATTCTCTTAAAGTAAGTGGAGGGATTGGGCCTCCCAACTTCAGAATGAGAAACCAGAGACAAACCACACATCAGTTCAGTACCCTGGGAAGGCCCGTCACTTGCAACTTGCATGAGCCCTGGGAAGGGAACTAGCAATGCATAAAATTTTTCAAAATACGACATTTTAATTGCCATCAATTAAGATTGCTTCCTGTTTCCACTTTGACTGATCCCTCATGTAAGATGGTGTTGGAGGGGCCATAAACATTTCTGAGATGTGGCAAAAGGGAAGCTGAAATGGAAGAGTTAGTGTGAATTGAGTTAGTAGGATGCAGCAGGATGTGTTTATGTGCTCACAATTACATCCATGTAGAATTAAGTTGTTCCTTAATGAAAGAGTGGCTACCCAATGAAATAATGACCACCAGGCTATTATGGTCCCCGCAAATCCCCTCCCCCAACCGCTGATTCATACTGCATCAAGACAAGAAAATGCTGGAGCGAATGTTGCATTGTGACATACATATATACTATTGCAATAGCTCTTGAAGAAGATTTGGGAATTTAAGAAGGTTCCCTGAACAAGAAAATTTGAAGCCTTATAACTTGCATATGAAAGAAACTTAGAGTGTTTCCCCAAAATACATTATATCATGGACACAGACAAGTTGGGAAGTTGAAAACCATTTTCTAGCCATTAATGATGAAAAGCACATTTTGATCAATCATGTTAGAAGAAAGATTAGAAGGACTAAGTGATGTATTTTTTTCCCTCTAGAAAATACTACAAAATCTTTGCCACTCTACAATTGAAGACTATGAGGCCAAAATTTCAGGGAAAAGAGACTATACAGGGGTGTCTTAGGCAGTTATTTAGTTAAAATTATGTTATTTTTTGTGGATTTTGTAATGGTGTGTTATTGCTAGTTTTTTAAAAAAAATTGTAATATGAGGCAAGGAGAAGGAGTATCTGTTCCCTGTACGTACCTCATAGTTGCTTCTTTGAGAGCCCTATCAAGTCTGTAGTAAGTAGCCATAAAGGTGGGTGGATTTTCCTGATGCACAGAGATGCAGCACTGAATACAAATTTCCTTTTAGATCCTTTAGGAATCTTGTCCTTTGAAACAAAGAGGTAAGAGTCTTAGAGGTTTTTTTCTCTTTGGACAGCCCCTAAATATGAATTACATATCAATTACAGATTTACATACGTATACATATATAGCTATACACACATCTAATTACTCTATGTGCACTTTGTAAAACTTAGGAATTACTTTGCCCATCCTTAGAGTGCATATGATCTACTAAAATGTTGCTTTAGGACCTGTGTACTAGCTTTAGGGGAGTAAAAACTATTGCCTCTCTCCTATGACCCACGTGGATTCGACTGTTTAAGAACAGATACACATGTTTGCTCGATGGCTAGGTGCATTTCCCACGGCTGGGGCACCGGCTGGCAGATGCCAACATCAAGCCACTAAAAAATTTTGCTCTACTTTATAAATACTTCAGAGGGGGGCAACAGAAGTTCTTGCACAGATTCAACTTCTTGCACAGCTCCATTCCGCAGCATGGGGAGGAAGGAAGGCGGTCAGAGCCCATCTCTGGCCTCCTGGCAGCCAGAGGAAGCGGACGAATCTGAGCTGCAGATCACTTAGGTGTGGCTGATCGTTCTACCGCCTAACTATGCATGTATGACAGTTAACAGGTGTGTACAACCCCAGTCTGATCACCCATCACAACAGCCTGGTCAGGAGCTCCTGGGGGCCTGGCCTGCCTCCCAGCACCCCTTCTTGTTGGAGCCTCTCCTGCTTCCTCTCCCACAGGCTCTGCTGAGAAGACGCGCGGTTCCACTCTGAGGGCCCACGGGGAGCTAAGTAATTTCCCAGGTTATGGCGTACTGTCAGCTGAAGAAAATGAATTTACTACATGGACTCACACTCCTCCTGAAATATCCACAACTTACAGATACATAACAAGCAAAAGAGAGCTTACAGACGCTGATCTATTAAACCATTTTCCTTAAAATATCTGGTCTTTTCATATGAACAGAAGAAAATCTTCAAAGCTATGGTTTGCCAGACAATTACTCCGTCAAATCTCAAGAAATTGCATAATAAATTGTATACATGCATCAAACATGAACACGAAAGGAGTATAACAAGCTATGTATTTCCAGTCCACTTGCTCTTCCATCCAAACAGTAGCTGCTGTTTTCAAGAACAATTCTATACCCTTCTTGAAGGCTTTTATAAAATAGGGCTATATGTTTATCTATCAAAACTAAGTAGAAATAATTGAAACACTTAATATGCACAGTAAGAGGGAAACGCACGAGCAACTTCATTATTAATATCTATTGATTATTTTCGTTTTCAAATAGGCAAATGTAGCTGCTAGTAATTTTAGCAAGCCAATCTATATGCGTATTTGGGTTTTACCTGGTTATTGGCAAATGTACAATCTACATCGTGGGCATTCTTATTGCTTTACGCACTTATTTGATGTGTGCACAAACCAAGGTCGGTTTACAAACTAGCGTTGACTCTATTTGATCACTACGTTACATGTCTGAGCTTATTTCCCCTTTGGAGAATTAACTGTACCAGGAAGCCCAGTAAATCTTTACTTAAAAATTCCAAACTTTTAGATTGATTTCTGCAGTGAGTTTGTATTGATCTCCAAAGCTTTGCGTTCCTAACTAAACACGAATCTTTATTTCACCCTTTAGTGACTGCAGCCGTAAATATGCCCGCTGCTACCCGTGCAGGGTGGATTGATGGCTACTGGAAATTGGGGCTTCCCACGGAGCCTGGGGCACCTTCACCTTTGCAGGACGACGTAAAGCCGTTCCCCTCCTGGGCAGCTATAATCCCCGGGCCACTCCTGACATCTACCTGAGTGGTAAGGAGGAAGCAGGCCAGGGCCTGGGGAACAAGGCCCCAGGGACTCTGCCTGGCTATTCATCACTCGGTTAGATGGACTGCTGTGCCCAATCCGGCTGCTTCCGGCCATTGGAGCCACCGAAGGACAGGACATGGCCTGGCACTCCTCCACCCGGGAGCCCAAGTTACCTCCCCGGGGAGGACCGCCACCTGTGCCTCAAGAGGGGCTGTGGCCTGGCTGTGACTCACCTGTCCTTATCATCCCAACTTCGTTGCACTGGTGGAACAACTATGTGGGGACTGAGTCCATCCATGTGCAAGACCTCATCAGAGAGAACAGAAGAGTGAGAGAGGAACGCAACGGAGTTTGTGATGAAGGAATAAGCAGCCTTATTGCAGGAGGCAGCAGACAGAAGGCTGACTAATGGTAATGAACTTGTAAAGCAGTGCTTTTCAAAGTCTGGTTCTGGTACCTCCCGTGTCACAGTAACCACATGGAGCGCCCCCTTAGACTCCCTGGGGAGCCAACATTCTGAGCCTCAGCAAGCACATGAGGAGCCCTCCTGTCCTCCAATGTGTCAGAGCCACACGTATGAAGTGGGTGTGTTACCCCTCCAGTGCTTCCTATGGTGGAAACCAAGAATTTTAACTGTCTTGGACCTGCTGCCAGTTACCATTAGCTCACTCAATATCCATCTTTCTCTTTCTCTTTAGTAATAAAACCTTAATCTTCACCTGAGCCCTTGCTGCCCATCTGTCATTGCCAGCCTCTGATGACGAGACCCAAGAGGGGCTTTTGTGTGGAACCTGTAACTGTTCCCCTTGAAAGGAGACGCTACCCCTCTTCTTCCTTCACTCCCGTCTGCTGCCAGGAACATGTCTACATCCGCTGTGCCCTCAGGGGTGTATCCTGGACCAGGAGGACGTGGCGGGTACCTGGGCTTGGGGGGGCGAGAGCCTGAGGGGCCTGTGTCCCTGATGGTTTCAAGAAACCAGCACACTGGTTCTGGGCTGCCTGTGAGCAGGTCTCTTATCTGAGACAACAGAGCCCGTGTGTTTAATCCCTTAATGGGGGACAGGAGTCACCGTGAGTCATAGCTGAGTGACCACACTAACTGCTGCAGACCCTATTTAAGATTATGAGTTCGCTCCAGGCAAAAGCCTCCCACTTGAGATGACCCAGCTGTCCCCAGGCATTATTACAGACCGAGAGGATGAGCGTTGTGCCTGAATATTCACAGCAACCGTGCTGTGTTTCTGTGGGCTTAAGAGTCGGGGCAACCCTGGTCTTGCTGAGGATTTCAGAAAGGTCATGCGTGCTTCTGGCTGGTGTCTATAGGAGGTGATAGGAGGGCAGTGGCTAAGTGGTGCCAGGGTCTCAGGGAGAGCAGCCACCCAAGGACAGGTGTGCATGCGCGAATCCAGATTGTCTGGTAAAGCAATTGATCACTTAGTGGTGCCCTCCATGCTCCATGAAGTTAACCTTTCTCCGACGTAAGGCCCGGCTGTTGCATATGGATGAAACACAGCATCTTAAAGAGGCACGACGCTTCCTTAAAGTGTGCCTTTTACCTTGAGGAAGAATAAGTGGCCTTTCTTCCCTCCTGTTGATACTTTTATTTCTCCTGTTTCTCGATCTGATGCTATCAAGTCATGAGCTTTGTAGCACTTCCAACCCTCACGGTCATGACTCATAAGGGGATGTCCACCTGCAGTCAGCAAAGCAAGGTTCTTTGTTTGCTTCCCTGACGTTGGCTAACTTATTGACATCACTTATTAGAGCCTTTCCTCCATTTTCCTCTTCTCCCTCATTCTGCTGTCAACATGGTAATAGCCTTTAATGTGATGACCTTTATTGATACATTGATTAATGGGATGGCTGCAGATTCCACTTGCACAAACCATTTGTTACTAAATCTGACATTCCAACATCTTTTAAAACATATATTTTTATTGATTTCAGAGAGAGACAGGGACAGGGAGAGGAAGAGAGATAGAAATATTAATGATGAGAGAGAATCATTGATTGGCTGCCTCCCGCACACCCAGTACTGGGGATAGAGTCCAAACACCTGGCATGTGCCCTTGACCAGAATGGAACCTCAGAGCCTCAGTCCCCAGGCCAACGTTCTAACCACTGGGAAAACCGGTTAGGACCATAGTCCAACATCTTATGTTACAACAGGGCTTCCCCACGAATGGCCACCTAACCAGTAGCACCCGAGAACTTGCTAAAGTCGCAAGATCTTGGCCCCACCTGAGATTCACTAAATCAGAAACTCTGTTGCTGGGGCCCAACCATGTATGATTGTACAAGCCTTGTGGGTGAGTCTGATGGTTCCAGTGTGACAACCAGTGTTTCAGAGTGAGTCTAAGTATCTTCAAATCAAGCCACCAAAAATACTTACGGGCTCAAATTTCTTCTCATTCTTTCACACACGTGAAATCTTAGAGACTCCTGCATGTTGGCTGATGAACATTTAATTATATAATTTTTATCTCCTCTATCTTCAGCTTACAGATAACTGGACCGGGCAATAAGAAGACTCAGTTTGTGCTAAAACAGCACTAACAATAATAACAGCCAACACTGGATAGTATTTTTTTTCAGTCTTCAAAGTGCTAACACATTTAAAATTTCATTTGATGATGCAATGGATTCAAATATATCATCTGAGCCAGTGCAATTTAATTGCAGGAGAAAAGAATAAACACAAACTGTTGCAGGCCCAGGTTTGAGTCTGTTCTTTGTCGGTATATCTCTGGTTCTCTGGCAGTAGAAACTACACTTGATAAAATAAATATTAAGTGAATGAACAAATAGATGGATAATATTTAAGTATACTTTGCTAATGAATCTACAAAGTTTTGGACCAAATCCATTTAGATGAAGAGAGAACTTTATGGAAAACATTTCCATTTCCTAACTATATGTTTGGCACTAAGACATGTGACAAAGGTTAACACTCACTGACTTACAGACACACTGTAGAGACCATCTTATTGTCTTTGAGGAGAAAACGTAAAACCAAGATAGCTACTGGGTCCTACTCATGAGGCCAACATTCTTGTGTGCCACTGTGAAATGCTATTAGGGGGGAGAATATAATTTTTCAAGATCGTACTTATAATATTTAGGAATTGATTTAAATGATTCTTAAGATCATCTTTATTATACCAATAATATAAATTGGGATATTATGCTATGTTATTTTATCAAATATGACTTAAATAGTATTTTTAAATATTAAAAATAGTTTTAGAAAATGGGGGAAATAAAGGAAAAAAAACTCTTAAAAAGCTGGCACCTAGTTAAGTGCTAAATTTATTAAAAGTATTAATCAACTACTTTATTAATATTTCAGGATTATCATTCCAACCAAATACTTCAGGGTTTGATTGTGCTTTTTCTTAGCTCTAAGATTCAAAAAATAGCATCAAACCTAAGATTCTAAATCTTTTCACAAGCGTTCCCAAACCAGCAAATCCCAAACCACAGTATTTTAAAGCAAACTTCTGATAAAGAATTTGGAGTATTTTCAGTAGAATAACTTAAAATTAAATTTCCAGGAATATGCTTTGGTAGAGAAGATTCAAGCTTTGGAGTTAGAAAACTAGGTCAAATTCCAGCTCTGTAATTAACTAGCTAGGACACCAACTTATTTATGCCACTGAGCCTCAGTTCCTCATCTGTAAATTGGGAGTGATAATAAGACCTGCCTCATAGAACTTTTGTTCCCATCAAACAGAACTACAAGTATGTGTGTTGACTACCCAGACTAGAAACCGGCAGATAAAAGGTCCCTGATGTGTAATAGTTCTTGTTATTTTGAATATACATGAAATAATTTTTAAAACATAAAAGGGAATACAAATGTTGGTTGATCTATTCCTCTTTGCCAAAGACAAAGTGAAAGAATGACAGTTGGGGGGAGGGGGGGACATATTCTTTTAAAGCATATATTGGAAAATTCATACCTGCTTGATTACAAGATTTTCTTCAGTTAGTGCACTAAAGATTCATATAAAATCAGAGGAAATATCAAGGTGTTCTATCCATTTGTTTGAGGAAAAGCCATATACAATTTCTTACCAATTCAAAAGAAAGCCGCTCTTAAATTCTCAGATGCTAAAAGACAAGGAGCTAGGCAGGCAGAATCAGATAGCCTGCATGTCTGCTAGCAACACGACTGTGGCACTGACCTTTTAAAGAGAAAAATAAAAAATAAAGATGCCAAAGGAAGCTAGTGACAGTGCCCCCAATGATCCTGCCATAGGGTTTTAGGTAATTTCCACATCACCACCAACCACGTACCCTGAACGAGCCACAATAAAATAATGATGAACCAATATCACCCTGGATCCTTTAATTCACTGAGCCTCAGACTTTCCTGAGCACTTCCAAAGACACAATATCTGCTCTGGAACAATTAAGCAACCCAATTCTGAAGGACGTAAGGGACAGATAGCTATAAGAACCTGAATAAATGTTGAATATGGGGCTAAAGTCAGGCCAGTGAAAGTAGCCAGCAGACAAGGCACTAACTAAAACACACTCATTCACCGTGAGGAACCTTCACACCAACATTTCTACACTTTATAAACAATACCACCGATGAATCACTCAGAGAAGGCTGAAGGCAAGGATGTAGAACGTCTAGTAGCTCTAAGTTTCCTCAAGTTTCTTATACTGACAAGCATAAGGAATTATTTATATAGAATAGTCATACTTAGGGTGTGGTCCATAGACTCTCGGGGGTGCCTAAAATTCTTTGAGGGTCCATGAGGTAAAAATTACTTTTATGCTAAACAATGGAATTATCTGTATTTTTAAACAAAAACCATGTTGACATTTGTACCGATGGTGGAGAAGCAATGGTGTGAAAGGCACTGCCGGTGCCTTAGTAAGAATCTAAGCAGTGGCACCAAACTGAACGAGCAGTCATTCTATTTTTAAATGCTGGGCACTTCTAGTTTAAAAGAGATGGTCAGTTTCACTTAGGACATCTTTGATGAAGCAAAGGTGCCCTTTACATCGAAAACATATCTGTTTAATATTCTGTGTGACAAATGGGGAGTTCTCCAGTATACCAAAGTAAAATAGTTGTCCCACGGAAAAGTTCTTGTCCAACCGCTCGAGTTGCAAGCTAAACTGGCCGCTTTTTCATGAAAAATGATTTAATCTGAAAGAATGACTGAGAGATAGCTAAGATAGATGGCAGAAATTTTCCTGACAACGGACAAGATGAACTTGTAACTTCAAGAAAAACATCTGATATTTACTGTCAAGGATAAACTTTGAACTTTCTAGTGAAAAAAAAAAAAAGAAATTTTGGAAAACTAGCATTTAACATCATAAACATGATTTCAGCACTTGGTGGTACTGTTAACAGATGATTTTTTAAAATATTGTGTAATGATATGTGTCAACATAGAAGCTTTGCATAATTCTGTGTAGCAATATTTTCCAAATACTAATGCTTGATGATATAAAATCATACATGGGTAAAGAATTCATAAAAAAATGCAAGGTAGACCAATGGATTTTAATGTATAGAGATCAGAAAGTTAATTAATATAATTTCATATTCTATACTATAACTGATCCAAAGGAAACTACCACTTGTCTAATTTTAATATAATATAAAAAAATTTAAGATCATCTAAAATGGCTACAAAAATACTCTCTTTCTCATTACATGTCTGTGTGAGTGTGGGTTTTCTTCATATGCTTCTACCAGAGCAGCATATTCTAAGAAATTAAAGGCAGAAGCAGACAGGAGAATCCAGTTCTAAGGCAGACATTGAAATGCCTTGCAAACACATTTTATAGAATGCCTAATTCTAAATTTTTGTGTGTTTTGGATAATATAGTTGCTTTTCATAAAATTATGATTTATTTTAACTTATAACAGGTGTGTCATTTTAAAATAAACTAATCCATATCTTTGTGAAATATATATCTCTGCCTTTTCATTGCTAGTATGTTACCTATCAATAGGTGTAATCCATGTAACTAAATCTCTTTGGAGAACTCAATATTTTTAAAAAGTGTACAAGTTTCCTGAATCAGAAGGTGTGAGAATCATCAGCATGGAATATGTGGAAATTACTGCTGGCAACATCTTGATTTCCCCATCACATTCTCTTAGGAAGTCTCAACAATCTTGTCACATCGGGCACGAAAAGCCAAGGTTAAAACTGCTGTATTGAAGGTTATGGGGGTCCCCGGGGTGTGGTGGGGGTGCTGAGAGGACTTCCTGAAGATCCATAGAAAGTGATTCTTTCTTACAAGTCCCTCAGGGCATTGGTTCTCCTAGCACTGGGGCACACAGTGCTTTGATTCTGTGCTACCCAAGATGGAAAAAGTGACCTGCCCGCTTCGGTGTCAAATAATGTTAATTTGCTTTAATTTGGAAAGGTTTATAATATTGAATTTATGATTTTCTTTAGAGTTTTGTTTTTGTATGTGTGTGTGTAGTACATGTAGTGTCTAAAATTTACTAGCTGTAGGGTAATGGACACTAACCTATGAAAAGGCACCCCATGGCTGTAGGGACAATGCTTACAATGTGAACCAGCACAACCACGGCTGAAGCTCACCTGTTACAGTTTTCCTTCAACACGAGCCAACTATTCTTTTGTTTTGCCTCTTCCTTCGCAGTGAGGTTCTAGCTCAGTACCCTTATCGTAATTGACTCCCCCAGGCTCTGTCCACTTTTATTAAGCACCCAAATGTCAGCTAGTTAGCCAGAAGATGCGGCTCAACTCTGCATGGCGCAGTGCACACACTCACAGTTAAAGGTGTATACGGGCAAGGAGTCTCTGTGCAGACCAGGAGTGAGCAAGGGGTGTCAGAGAGCTTCTCCTCCCATCTCCCCCTGCAGGTGCCAGAGCTTCCTCTTAGCACAAAACCTCTTCAGGTTCCGGCTGAAATACAGATCCTGGTTTGGAGCATTTGTCCATTCCTGTGGATGAAGAAACCCGGGACCCATTCCATTGGAATCTGGAAGGAAAGTCCATGGGAAAGGAGGCTGAGAGCTGTAGGTTGCAGGGGTCAGCAACACCCGCATGAGTTGCCTCTGGAGTCTGTGTGGTGAGAGGGCGGGTGCCAGCGAGGCCTGAGTTTGAGGCCCTGCTCCTCCACTCACTTACGGGCGGGTGACTTGAGGGCGTCTACTTAATCTCACGGGGCATCGGCCTTCTCATGCAGCAAAGGAGGACATTTGTACCTCCCTTGGAGGGCGAAGGGAAGGTTCAGGGAGAGCAAGCACGGGGCATTCCTGGAGCACAGTAGGCGTCCAATATATGTCTCTTCTCTTGTTCTATTTTAGACATTTTCACACACATTTGGACAGTTGGTACCTTTTGAATGGGCAGATGGACCCACTTCTCAGGGAGCAACTGGACATATTCTAACTTCTTCCCCACACCCTAATGAGTTTACCTGTTTTAAAACTGTTCAGAGCATCTCCCACAGACCACCATCAAAAGCCTTCTTGTAAAAAAAAAAAAAAGGGGAAGAATAGAACGTTCATTCTATTCTCCTGGTGGTCAGTGTGTCTTCCAGAAATTCCGAGAAGCCAGTGAGGCCCGGCCTTCCTCTTTTTCTTCTTTCCGTTTTATAAAGATGCCTGCGATCTTCAATCGTGGTGACTTTCTAAATGCCACCCACGTCAGCTTCTGAAACAGTTTCAAACAAAGACTGAACCCACAAACACCAATTGCTGATCTGTACTTTTTAGAGAGTACATGGAAGCATCTTTTTTTTTTTTTAAAAAAAGGTATATTGTCTGTTTTCTCTTTTTATTTCTATATTCATTTCTAGAGAGAAGTACTTCTTTTTGATATAGATTTTAATAAAAATTCAGGCCTAACTACAGAGATGCTTGTGTGTTTATTCTTTATTGGGGTGATTAACATGCAAAGCACTTTATATTGTTTTTTCCCCCCCCCCTCCACCCTGAAGAGTGGACAGGTAAAGTGAACACAGGTGACCTGTTCAACGCTCCCTAAGTCACTTAGTTTTCACCTGATAAAAACTCATTTGCTTAATAAGTTCACTGTTTAAAAAGAGAAGACTTGGAAAGGAAGAAGATTACTAAGGAGAAAGTAGGCTCACAGGAGTTTAGACCAAGAATAGCAAGTGCTCTAAGTATGAACAGAGCTCATGCTGTTGTCCTGTCTCACTGCGTGCTGAAAAGCAGCCGTCCGGTCTCTCTGATGGAAGACGAGAACAGTTAAGAGAGTTAGAGTCTGTGACAAATGCAGCTGGTCACGGCCAAGACAGACAATCAACACCCAAAACATCCAGAGGAAGACACTTCTTCAGAAACCCGCGTGGGCCTGGGGAAAGCGGAGCTCACATCAGATGGGCGCCTCGCAGTGACCGCCTCTCTGCCCACCTGTGGTGGTGGTACCCGAAGTGGTGCTGGAGAGAGCCAGGAGCACAGTGTTCAAGGGCGTTCTGGGATGAGAAATGTGGTAAACTGAGTGCAAATAAAGACAGCGACCCTAGGGATGTGTAAAAGGTAAAACAACAGCCAAGGCATCACTAACCAGCTCCTTAATTTTAATGATTTTCTTTCCTTTGTTGGCAAAAAAAAAAAAATCAGAATCCTTTTATTTACTGAAATGATATTTCCAATGGGGAGCTCGCGATTGTTTAGACTCGGGGTAGCTCGTCTGTTTTGTGTTACAAACCCCTTCCTTTCCGGAGCACTGATCAGATGAAAATGCTGGGGCTACTTTGTTTGGAGTAAAGGAAGCCTATGGGGCGGGATGAGACAAAGTAAAGGGGCATTTGATGAGGAAGACATGGCCATGGGGACCTGGTGCCCAGTGTGGCCAGTCTCTGCCCCTCCTGCTACCTCAGATCTCTGTCTTGGAGATTTACTTCCATTTCTCTCAGATCGCCAGTGCATGCAGTGGAAATCCTTCTGAAGCCTTCCTCTCTCTGTCTTCTTTTTTTTCCTCCCGAAAGGCTGCATGCTTGCTTCACCCCGTGACAAAGGTCAGGCAGCTCCGAGGCGGGTTTCTCCAAGTAGGGAGAATGTCTTCTGTCATTTGTTGAATTTCTTACCACGGTTCGCCTTCATCGTGCCCAACGTGCAGAATAGGCTGGGAATAACCAATACTACGTTATGGTATCATTTCACCACTTCACTCCTCCTCCTCTGGGTGAGTGGAAATGATGGTCTAAAATGGTAATCTCTGCCCATCAGCACAGCGCCTCCTGCAAAGACCTCTGCAAGCACTCTGACTTGTAAGATGCCGCTGAGCAGATAGCAGGTGGAGCACCCTCCCCATTACCTTGCTACTGGAAAACTTAATCACCCCGTATTGTTCGGCGAGTCATTCAAGCGAGCAGAGTGGAATTCTACCTGTTCCTCAGGTAGAGGATCTGCTAAGCTCCCGCAAAGGCTGCTGGGCATGCGCAGCTCTCTGCGGGCAGCGCTCTCATGGTCAGGTGCACGCGAACCTTGAGCAGAAGCTTTGTGACTTCCTGTGTTTGTCTGAGATCATGCACCAATCAGGCCAGTGTTCACAACGGAGCTCAGCAAAGACAGTCCTCTTTTTCAGTGGCATTTGTTAATGCGACAGATATATTTTTTCTACCAAGGGAGAGATGCTCTGGAAACAGCAGGAACCCAAGGAGCTGAAAACTTTTTCAAAGTAAACTTTCATAAATGCCACCATTTCAGAAGTGATCATGGAGAGGGTTTTGTTTTTTTGTTTTTTTTTTTTTTTTTACACACTGGCTTTAATTTCTACCAGGTGTCATGGCTCAGTGAACCATTGCAAGTGAACCGGCTCACTGAGCTGAGCTGAGCTGAGCTGAGCAGAGCTGAGCAGATGGAATTCCACCCCGGCCACGCCTGAAAGGCCTTGTGAACAATACACATGCCTCTCGGAGCCCCTCCTCGCAGCCCCTTACCTTCCTGCTGCAAACATGTGGCTTTTGGCTGGAACGTGGCCTCAACTCTTTGTTCCTTTGTTCGGTGCCCGCGTGCGGGCAGAGGGGAGGGCAGTCGTCGGTTTTGAAACCCACAGGACTACGCCCATCCTTTTCAAAGTCCTGGTGTTATTTTCCACTTGTTCCCAGGTAGATGTTGGGAGTAGACTATTTTATTCCCTTTCGATTTTGTCTAGATTTATATTTCACTTTAATCTATCCACATATGGATATACCTTGCAAGTTTTTTGTTTGTGTTTTAGTAAATAGATCTGAACAATATGGATTAGTGTTAGTCTCTTTTGCCTGTGTTTAATTTATTGTTTAATTTTCCTGTCTTTTCTGGAAAAGCAGATGAATGCCAGACCACTGACAAATCGTTTTAGTCCTTTCTTGGCTTCTAAAATCCTCCCAGCATAGGGAAAGTAAATGGACAAAAAGGGTGTAGACATACGTTACTTGCTTATCAAGGTGCTTAATATAGTCTTTAAGGACCAACAGATCAAATGGCTGTTTGTGGTGAATTCATTAAGCACTAGTCAATCAATTAATGAATTCAATATATATTTATGAGGGTTATCTGGTGCCAGGCATTATTCTGGACATTAGATAGTGTTTAAAATGGAATGAAGCTCAACTCTTTGCTTTCAAAGAGGCTATAATTTAAGGGAGATAAGCTAGACATGGACATTTATGTGTGTGAAAATACACACCATTCAAGTTGCTTGATTTCTTCTATTTGCCTTCCTGCTCCCCTTCAGGCTCATGACTGGCACCATTATAAACTGACTTGTGATAAGCATGCTAATATCTTCAGTTTTGGGGTTTTGCAGATACGTTTATTTCCAAGGCTCATGTTTTGAAAAGCTGCAAACTGACTTTGCTTCTTGGAAAATCAGACTCTTCCTTCAAAGCATGTTCTAACAGGATTTGGGGGACAATGGACCAGAGATAAAGCCAGAAGGCCAGGACTGAGGGTTTGGTTAGACACAAAAGGTATTGGCAGGTGGGTCATTGATTAATGCCAGAGAGGTCAACTGAGGGAGAGATTAGCAAGTAAAAGGACCATAATCCAGGGAGATGGGCAATAGGGATCAGGCATTGAGGTTAGGATTCTGAACACACAATGTCAGGGGGCGAAAAAGAAGTGTTTGGCAACATGGGGTCATGAGTCCAGGTCAAAACCCTTCAACAACAAGGGATTAGGAGTCATTCAAAAAGGTCTGAATAATAGGCACAAGATGTGAACGGAAGGCATGAGTTTGATGCTGAATGATCCTGACTCTCAGCCCTTCACATGGCCCTGAAGTAGGGCCAGAGCTGGTTCCAGGGCTGGGCATGGTTGCCTGAGGCCACGAGTGGGCAGTTTTTAGAACAGATGAAGGAGAGGGCAAATCATTAAGTATTTTGTGAGAGCAGTAAAATATAGAATTTGGAAGCTGTCTGTGAATCTGGATTTCTGAGTTTACATATCCCTTAGGGATTAAATCTGTCATTTGAATTTTAGGCAGTAAGTGTAGTATTGAAATTCAGTCTTAGCACTTACAGACAGCGAACTCTCTATGTGAACTTGTGTCTGTTACTTAACCTCTGAAAGGCATGGCCTCTTCAAGTGTAAAATAAGAACAACACCCATCTCAGCATGCAAAATATTCAACATCTGTAAACAGGAGGTGCAACATTATTAGTTGTGGATGTTACTATTATTATCATGATTCTCATTATTACAAACCTGGATTTATTTTATTATTCAGGAATTTTATCCTTTTCCCTTTCAGAATGCAAATATTATAGTCTACAAAGTTAACAGTTTGGCTATTTCCATTGATTTTCCTCCCCCAAAATTCTTTCAAAAGTCTTTGCTTATTTTATTTATTAAGCTTAATAAGTAGCAATAACACAAGCTTATAAGGAAATGTATTTAAAACCCCTACACAAAATGTTTCAAGACCAGCACTCAGAGATGGTCATCTAGTCACATGAATTGAAACACTAGGTAAACTGGACATCTAGGAATAGCAAACCCAATTCCTTCTCTGTCTTGCAACTGAGTTTTAGCCCTTGACCGGAATTGAACCAGGACCCTTCAGTTCGTGAGCTGACACTCGATCCACTGAGTCAAATAGGCTAGGGCTGATAAGAGTTTTTGAATGGAATTTTCTCTTTTTCCATCATATCTGCTTGCATTCTCATTTTTACTACTTATTCTTTCCCATTGCCTGACCTTCAATTGCATATTTTCACACTTGTCTGAACCCTAACTCATTTGTGTTGCCTATATGTTGATGTCACATGCATTGTGGGGTCAACTCGAAAGTTGGGGACAAGAAGGCCATTGTCCTAAAAGCTACCATCGGTCCATTGCTGGCTCCACGATCAGACAAGTTTCATTCATTTGTAGATTAATTAAGGTTTTCTTAGAATTTTATGCTTTTACTTGGGGAACAATGGAACTGGTTGTGGTGATAGTTACTTGGTGCTTGATGTGAAGTTGGCGATACCTTTGCAGTTTTAGATTCCTCTTCCCTTATCAGTTTTGGGCAGGAGGGCAGAGTACTGAGAAGTCTTAAGTCCACATTCAGGTTTGGTATAGCCATTGAAAGGCCTAAGAGTGGACCCAGAGCCAATTCTACACTGACAAGCTACAATCAATTGCTCAGAGTTCCTCCCCCAGTCCATCTTAGAGATGCACAGCATCTTAGCCCATGCGGTTGCCTCTGGAATGCCTCTCTGTAACCCCTCCTTTGCCCTTCAAGGTCATATTATCTCCCTTGAAACGCTTTCTCACATACCCATTTGCTCCTGCCCTAAACTGGTTTAATTGCATATTTCTCTGTACTGCCATCGCAGTTATTTATGACTCTTTCTCCTCCATTCATCCGTGAATTGCTTCACAGGAGGTCCTATCTAATCTCATTCATCTTTGGAAGGCAGAGTATGTTAGTGCCTAAGAATATGGACTCTGGAGTTAGAAGCTTTGGGGAAAACTTCTGCTTTCTCCACTTACTAGTTGTGTGATCTTGGAAGAGATGTTTGACCACTCTGAGCCTTAGTTTTATCATCTGTACAAGAGTTGTTTATTACCCTACAGGGGTTGTTCTGATAATTAAAAGAACAATCTGCTTAAAGCCCTCAGCATGTAGTAAGCTCTCCACAGCCATAAGCCCTGACTGATCATAGTTTGTACACTGAAGGATGGGAAGTTGTGAAGATAGGACCTTTCTGTGAAAGAAATAGAAAAATAAAAACGAAAATACTAAAGCTGAGCTCATGTCTAACATTGCCAAAAAGATTACCAAGATAAGAGATTGGGAAGTTACAGACCCCCAGTTCCAACTTTTGAATGGCTTTTTAGTCACTGTATGAATCCAGAAAAGTCCTTTTATTTATTTATTTTTTGGTAGCTCAGTTTTCAATATACACAAAACAGATATTCTGGTGTTAACTTCCCTTCTCTAAATGGAAAGAAAACAGAGCACTGCCAAGCCGGTGCGGCTCAGTAGTTGAGTGTCAACCCATATGTAACCAGTTCACTTCCTGGTTAGGGCACATGCCTAGGTTGTGGGCTCAATCCCCAGTAGAGGACATGCAGGAGGCAGCCGATCAATGTTGATGCTTCTCTCTCATTGATGTTTCTATTTCTCTCTCCCTCTCTCTTCTTCTCCCTCAAAAAGAAAAATCAATAAAAACATGGTTTATTTTTTTTTAAAGAAAACAGAGCACAAGACTCAACCAATTTTATTCTAAGCCCCTCCTGCTCTTATAGCAGGGAAACTGAGACACCAGTTTGGGGACTTGATCAAGGTCGCAGTCAGAGGCAGAACCAAATTAAAATTCATGTTCGCAGAGTCCTTTCCATGCCAGTGCTTCACCTACTGACCCGTGGTGCTCCCCCAAGAAGTGTTTCTGACTAAGTGAACTTTCAGGTTCCAATAACACAACACCTTGGCAAGGACTTAAGGCAACAACCTCCTATCATATACTCCAATTACTTATGGCAAGAACTAGTGTGTGTGTGTGTGTGTGTGTGTATTAACCTAATTGCCTCCTACAGGCCGACAGTGACAAAAGTTGTGTGTTTGCAAAGTTGTGTGTTTGCAACGAGGACAAGAGCTTAATAAAATCCCTATTTGAAAAATAAGTGGGGGTGGAGGGCAAATGAATATGGGACAGATGCCCTCCTAGCAGACTGTGCAGTTCATTATCAGCGACCATGATTTTTTTTTTTTTTTATCACCATTGTGGTTGCAGAAGCCTAGCACGGCACCTACATAATATATATGTTCAATTACATATTGAATAAAATGAATGAAGGAATATAGGGAAGCCTCAATATTTCAGTTGTAGTTGAGTAGCTTCTCATACTTTGGTGCCATGTTCCTCTAACACTAAAATGGTGGATACCTTCCTTTACCTAGTGTTTATTTTTAAGTTGATATGTGTATATGCAATAGGAAGTTAAAAATTTTTTCGAGCAAAGCTTGATGATGCAATAGAGGTTGCACACCAAAGTGAGGGGCTAGGTCGAAATGCGCATATTCAAAGCAGAGGAAGAGATGGCTTCACGAATGTGGAGCTTGACAATAAGGGAGGACTGACCTGAGTGGAAGACCAGTAAGTGCTGACAGAAAGAGACAGCATTTGAGGACACCTCTCAGCAAAGCTGCAGTGACAGCCTCCTCTTTCCCTATGGGAGGAGGGCTGGGGACATACCTGCCCTCACTCAGAGTAAGGGGCAACTCCGAGGATTGCTTCTTCTCCCTCCTCTGGGTTTGAACCCCGACGGACCCTTCAGCTCAGGAAACTGAAGAGCAGCCAGAAGTGCTGGAGAGCTGGTTTGGCAGCTAAGCAGAAGTGCGTCTCTGCTGCATCCAGAAAGTGACTTCTCTTGCCACAAGTTCAAGGAGGTAAAACCCCAGGGGCCAGAAAGGGAGCTGATGTAGGAATGGCCTGAAGCCCTTTTTATGTCCTGGCAAAGAAGCTGGTGTGGAAGAGGCAATGAGGTTCCAGCAGAGAAAAATCTCCATAGGATGGACCATCTGAGAACCAGGGCCAAGGCTGGGGTGGGCGTGGGTGTGTGTGTGAAGCATAAACTAGAGGTGACCAGCAGGGGTCTTGACTATTGTCTCCATGAGAGAAAGAGTCAGTCAGCTTAAACCTCTTCCTGGAGCAGAAAGCAGAAAGTCAGTTTATAGCAACACCAACTCATGAAAGAAATTTCCCACCTATTTTTCTGCTTCCAGCTCCCCTTTTTGCTACCTGGAAGTGGTAGGAAACCATAGCTAATGGGTAGGATAGGAGGGGGCTGAAGAGTCAGACTAGACAAAGGAGTGGCCTACCCCTTAGGGGAGGCAGCTCTCCAACTGGTCCAGCTGGTGGACACGAGAGGATTTCACTCAAAGTCAAGTTCAGAATTTGACTAATTACCAGCAATGGACATCTGACTATTGAACGTCAAGTGAATCGAGAACCATCTATTACTAAACAGTAAAAACAACTAAAGAGAAATGTTGAAGAGGGTATTCAACGGCAGGGGACAATTTCTCCCATTGAGTACATTTTAAAGGGAGAGAGAAGACCAAAATACAGCAACGTTTTGAATATACCGAGTAAGCTGAACTTGGTAAAAACAGCAGATAGAGAGATGACTCCTGATTTTGTCGTGTATGTCCTTTGGTAACCTTGAACAGAGCTATCACGTTAAAAATGCACAATTTTGGTAGCTTTGAAAATCACTCCTGTGTTCCAGAGGCTGTGCTGCCTACCTTTTAGGGGTCACAGATCTGAGGAAGCTGCCATGGTTCATCAACCCTACTGCCAAGAAGCCAGATTTGTAAGAACATGTTAGTCATGCTTGAATCAGAAGAAAGGGGTTGAAAGAGAATGAGAAATGATTTGGTCTCACCCATCTAATGTATGCATTGTCTCCATTATACACTGAAGAAAAAAAAAAGGCAGTCCACTGCTGATGTATTTCATATTTTACAGCTACCCTAATCAACGTTTGCCAGATGGGGAAAAGCACTTCCTATAATGTGGTTCATTTATATGTTTTATTCCCTCTTGATTTCTCAAGGTCTTTCTACTCTTCCATCATCCCACTGGACCATCAGACCTTGATAGCTGACCTGGCAATGGAGATACTATTACCTTGGTGGAAGGATGAACATGAGAAGGGAGAGCTAACTTCAGTACTCTGTTGGCCAAGGACAGGAAGAGGAATAAAGGGAGTGGAAGCGGTGGTGTTTACTAAGCATCTACTCAATCCTTTCACAGGTCTGACTTCCTGTGAGCAATGGTGGCATGAAAGCAGGTATCCCTGTGTCCTTGTATAGAGGGGAATGAGAGAAGGGACTTGCTCAGCGTCATGAAGTTGCGCCGGTCGTACTGCACAGTCCTTGCTCTTCCTGCAATTCCATTCAGCTTCCTTTGAAACTACCCTTTAAATACATGTTTGAAGTTTGCTTGTGACTTTCTCCTTCATTTTAATTTTCAGAATCTAATCTTATATCAAAACTGATAGTGTTTTTAAATAAGGACATTGTTTTTGATTTTCATTACTACATTTTTATGAGACTGCATTGACTTCTGTTATTAGAATTGAATTTCAGGATAGCAAATGACATGTTTTTTCTCGGCACTGTATACCTTCCCATTATAGTGCACACTAGTTCATTCCAATCAACTTTTTTTTTTTAACTCATTCCACATTTCCAATATTTTTCTACTTCTATTACCATTCAAAAATATTCTCAGAAGTGTGTTCCAATCTGGTGATATTATGATAACTTTCCCCTAGGGGTTTATTAGCTTCACGTTACAGTATTCATTTCACCTACTTTCATTTCCTTGGACTAAGTCCAGAATAGCCCCTGGTCCTGTTGATTGCTTCAGAGCTGTGTGAGGGAACATTTTTGCAATGCACTCAAAGACAAGCCTCCACCTGACTCCGTTCCTGTGGCCTGTCAGTCATTGTCAGGGGCTTGAAACTGCGTCACATGGACGACTTTTAGTTCTCTAATGCCTCTACATTAACTTTCTTTGGATAGGAAAATATATCTCCTCACATTAATATTTGTTTTGATAAATTTGATTCTTTCCAGAAAAGAATCAAAATCTTTCTCTGTGAACCAACTAGGCAAAGAATGCCACCTGGAGCCCATGCGGTATGCACCAAGATGCTGACATGCTTCTGGAGGTAGAGCTGCCCAAAGTGGGCTGTTGCCGTAGAGGATAAGGTGATCTCTCGGGAAAGACCTTCTCCTAAGGAGGTTCAAGGGCAAAAGGTGATTTCAAGTCCTCAGGGAGATCCTCAGTGTGGCATGGTGCCTGTCCTGTGAAGCCCAGTAGGCTAGTGACTGGACAATGTCTGCCCTGTCTCCCTTATACACTGACTAAAACAAATCCGCTGCTGATCTTGTACCTTGGCCAAACACTTGGCCACTAATGTGAATGCTGCTTATATCTGCACGCTCAGAGGTGCAGAAATTGCTCATTTTATTTTTACTTGGTCTTTTTCTATGCCCCTTCTAAACACTTCAGTCTCCCCACCCTAAGGGCCCCCAAACACACCTACGGTACTTTTCATCTGGAATTACAGCAAGTTACACTAGTACTCAAAGTTGTTAAAAATCTTGCACCTTTCATAAAACCCCACTGAGTCCCCTGGCACACCCTACATCTCTGTGGGCCTAAGGAAAAGGCCTCTCCTCTCCAGCTTGAAGCAGGCAGCATCAGGGCAGAGGGCCTGGTTAGTGGAGCTGGGGTTGGATGGCAGCTGCCCCACCCCCAGCCCACCTGGGCTTTCCATGCAGAACACAAATGTTCTTCCCCAAGGGGCAGCCCTGTCCACCGCCTCCTCAGGACACGCTCGCCCTGCAGCCAATTCCTAAAGCGATAGCTGCCTCTACAATTCATTAGGCGATTAATCATGTATCGCTTGGTGACATCCCTTCGATGGTTATGTTTTTT
>PVJC01024660.1:0-25371 GCA_004026665.1 Murina feae | reverse complement strand
CCCTCCCCTGCAGGCCTGGGTCCCTCCCAACTGCCCTCCCTTGCGGCCATCTTGTGGTGGCCATCTTTGACCACATGGGGGAAGCAATCTTGTGATGGTCAATTTGCATATTACTCTTTTATTAGATAGGATATATGTATATTTTATAGGGTAGATTTGGGATATTTGTGTGTGAGCCTGGCCTGCGTGGCACAGTGGTTGAGCGTTGACCTATGAACCAGGAGGTCACAGTTTGATTCCCACTCAGGGCACATGCCCGGGTTATGGGCTCGATCCCTGGTGTGGGGAATGCAGGAGGCAGCCAATCGATGATTCTCTCATCATTGATGTTTCTCTCTCTCCCTCTTCCTCCCTCTCTGAAATTAATAAAAGTATGTTTAAGAAAAGATAGTTCAGAAAATCTTTGTTTGTGCAGTAAAGTTTAAGTCCAGAAGAAGCAGTGATTTTGAACAAAAGCAAAGCATGACCTAACCTGGAAAAGACTAAATTGCAATTATTCACGTCATGGAATTGTCTGAATTTCTGTTTATCTAAGGCTTGCTTCCTTTTCCTTTCCAGAATTGTAGCAGTTACTGGTATTTTTAGTGTTTTTTGTTTTGTTTATTTCCTTATTTATTTTTGCTTTGTTTCTTAGTTTGAAATTTTCAATTCCTTTGTAGCATCACATACACAATGTGCATTTTGTAAAAACTAAATGCAACCTGTGATCTGATATTTTCTTTTTCTATAAATGACATTATTATGACCATTGGAAAATTTGTATAAGATCTATAGATAGTAGTACTGTAGTCATGCTAACTAATTTGATTTTAATATTTGTGTACTGAAGTATTTAGGGGTGGTGGGTATTATGTTGGCAACTTGCTCTAAAATGGCTCAGTAAACATATTTATAGAGAGAAGAAGAGAAAATGATAAAGCAACTGTGGTAAAATGTTAAGAGTTCTTTAAATAAGTCAAAAAATTGACTTATTTAAAAAAATGGCTATGGAGTATGCAATATATACTTCCTGGCTGAATGTGTGGAAAAATGATCCTTAGACAATTCTAGATATTAACTGTGATGAAATTGACTGAATTTGTTAGCGCCTGTGAGCACCTGTCCATTAAACTAGGTAAAGCCGGCATATTTGCAGCTTATGAAAAACAAAGATCATTAAACCAAAGGCTTGGGAGGTTTGTGTGTTTATCCCTTCCCTGTTTAGTGGTTTCATTTTATATGAGTGTTGACTGTTTTTTTCCATCTGTAAATGGGATTAAATGGGAAATATGTTGCTTGTTTCCCCTTATTCTAACACAAAAAAATATTTGAATGGATTGTTAATAAGCATCTTAAAATTTATTTTTAATTTTTTTATCCTCAAGATATGTTTTTATTAGAATAATTTAGAGAAACAGGAAGGGAGAGAGAGAGAGAAACATCGATGTGATAGAGAATCATCCAGTGTTTGCCTCCCATACTCACCCCAACTGGGGATCGAACCTACAACCTAGTTATGTGCCCTGTCTGGGAATCAAACTCACAACCTTTTGGTGTATGGGCCAACACTCCAACCAACTGAGCTACCTGGCCAAGGCAATAAGCATTTTTAGACCTCCAACTTTATTATGTAATTCCATGATCTGAAATTGTGGTAACATATGTTTTAAAATTCCTTGTAAAACATTTGTTGATTTGTACACTGCAGTATTTAGGGATACATGAGGCATTATGTTGGCAACATATTCTCAACTGGTTCATGAAAAACATGTATACATATATAGAGAAAGAGAAAATGATAAAGCAATGATGGTAAAATGCTAATAGTTCTTTAGTAATACACAGTTCTTTGTAGTATTCTTATAAGTTCTCTGTAAATTTGAAATTATATTAAAATGTTAATAAAAAAATTTTTTAGCTTATTTTAAAAAGTGGCTATGGGATGTAATAGATACTTCCTGGCTGACTGTAGTATATATTTAATAAAAAGAGTCATTTGCTGTAGCTTTGGTCTTCTATGGAGACCACTGAGGCATCACTCTGAAGAGCATAAAGGGGCTGTATCTTGGGAAGGTCTGTGTGATGATGGGCCAGTTCCCAAGAGCAGCCTTGGAGGTCTTGCATGGACAAGGTTGTAGATGAAGACTTGGGGACTGAAGGTCGTTCAAGTATTCGCCTCAGTGTCAGGCTGGCAAATGTTCTTCATTGAACCATAGTTGCTTCTTGGAGACTAAGGTTGATAGGGCTGTCTCCTGAGGGAGGAGATCTGTGCTGTCAGCATTTTCACCATTTAGGAGGTGTTTTGCACTTTCTATTTAAAAAACTGAGTCCCATTTGTCACTTTTAAAAGATATATAATTTTATTGATTTCAGAGAGGAAGGGAGAGGGAGAGAGAGAGAGAAACAGCAATGATGAGAGAGAATCATTGATCAGCTGCCTCCTGCACATGCCCTACTGAGGACTGAGCCAGCAACCTGGGCCTGTGCCCTGACCAGGAATCTATCTGTGACCTCCTGGTTCATAGGTCAATGCTCAACCAGTAAGCAACACAGGGTGGGCCCATGTGTCACTTCCTTTTGCTCTGATACATCAGATGTGTGCCCTTGGTGGAGCCCCAGCAGTGAGCTTCCACACTGACCAGGTGGGGTGGGCACCAGGACTTCCCTCCTGGGAGGGACTCCAGGAGGGCTGCTCTGAGAGGACCAGATGCCCCCTTCTTGTTTAGAGCCACCAGGGGTGGTCAGGACTCCTAAACCTGACCCTGATAACCTTTTCGTTGCGGCCTGAGATTTTCAATTAGAGAAAGCAAAGAGCAAAGCTAGGAGACTTCAAGCTTTCAGAGATCTGGGGAAGGCCATCCTAGTTTTCCAAGGTGATGGGGTTTTTCTCCCCTTCCTGTCCCTGGTTGGGCTGGCACTGCCACCTGCAATCACTGCCTGGTAGGACAGTGTACTGAGGGCAGCAAAGGAGGCTTGCCCTCTTCCGTGAGCAGAAATGCAAGACTTTCACACTGGGCCCCACCACTTATGTGGACATGTTGCTTAGCCTCTCTTTGCCTTAGTTTCTTCGTTTGTAAAATGAGGCTGATGAGAATGTCTACCTTGGAGGGTTGCTGTGAGGAGTAAACTGAATTAATCAATATTTATAAAGTGCAAGGGCCTGTGTGTGGCACATAGTATGCTTGACCGAATGGTCAGAAGTAAAATAAAAACGGAGCACGTTGAGCTTTCTGCATTTCCACCCAGAAGTGGAAAGATGTTTCTTGCTTTGAGTTTTGGTCTCAGGTCGCTTCACAGAGCATGTTATGTATGCCAGGAAGCGTACCTTAACTCTTTGTGATGTGTGTGGTGAAATGTGTTTTTATCACTTATTTTTTTTTTTAAATCGATATTTTCTCCCACTTTATAAATCGCCTCTCCACGCTGTCGAGTGTGTCCTTTGATGCACAAAAGTTTTAAAATTTGATGCAGTTTCATTTGTCTGTTTTTGCTCTTGCTGCCTGTGCTTTTTGGTCTCATATCTAAGAAATTGGCAAGTTCAATGTCATAGGAGAAAACTATGTTTTCTTCTAGGAGTTTTATGGTTTTAGGTTTTACATTAGATATTTAATCTACTTGGAGTTAATTTTTGAATATGGTGTAGGATAAGGCTCAGTTTCACTTTTTTCCCATATGGACACCCAGTTTTCCCAACACCATTTGTTGAAGAAACTTTCCTTTTGGCACCCTTGTCAAAGATCATTTGACCATATTGGCTTTGTATTCTATTTCATTGGTCTACTTGTCTGTCTTTTTGCCAGTACCACACTATTTTGATTATTATAGCTTTGTAATAGCTCCCAAAATCAGGACCTAACCTAACTGAGGGTCCTGGACTGAATTGGGGTCTGGTCTCCTCTCATATAGGTAACACCTTGCTCTCTCTCCCCACACCCACACCCCCATCCCCACATTGTGAATGACCTTACACCATGCATTCTAAATGGGGTAATAAAAAATTGGATTGGCTCCTGGGGTGGTGGTGAAATATCTTACTCTTTTTATGTATAAAGCACAGATAGAGGTATGAATGGATGCACAGTCTATCTCTTTTATTAATTTCAATTGGGAGGGGGATTGATTAGGGAAAGAATTGTCTAAAAATGCTGCTTAGGGAACTGAGAGGTGCTGAGCAGAAGGACTACTAGGATTTGAACAATTTCTAATCGAGCGGGGGTGGAAAGTGATGTTCTGAATTTTATTACAAGAAAATATTTTTATCCAGAATTTATAGTGACGGCAACAAGAGGAAACAGAACTAAGTCACATCATGCAGAAGACAGGTTAAATGAGGCCATCACTCCGGTCCAAGAGCTTCCTTGAATAATGTAGGAAGGAGTTTTAAAATAATGCGAGTTTCCAGGAAAAGTCCCGTGAAACACGGGAGTAACGGGTCTCCTCGGGTCCTGTCCGTCCACGTGGTGGTTGCGGAGGGAACGTTCAAATCGGTGTTTTAGAACCTCTCCTCCCATCATTTGGCCACTCGGCAACATTTGAGTATGGAGCGTATATTGGGTAACACTAGTGAATCAATGTTAAATGGCCAGAAATGGATAATTGGACTGTGGTTATATAAGGGGATGGCCTTGTTCTTGGAAAATGCATCCTGACATATTTAGGGATAAAAGAAGAGGTCTGTGACTCACAGATGGTTCCAGAAAAACTTGATATAAGGAGAGAGGGAGAGGGAGTGGGAAGCAGAGGAGGAGGGAGCTGGATGGATGTGGATGGAGGGGAGGAGAAAGGAGGGAGAGATAGCCCAGCACATGATAAAGTAGATGCGCCAAAGCAGCAGTAATTGTTGCATCTGGGTGAAGGGATATACAGGAGTCCTTTGTGATGTTCTTGAATCATTTCAAAGTGCAAAGAAAAAAACAACAAGAAGACGGAAACGAGAAAACGCCCGGCACCCTTGAGAAACACAGGTCACATCGGGTCCTGTGATGTTATTTGAACTTGGAAGTAGTGTGAGTGAAAGCAGGCCATTATGTCGCAAGATCCAGGAAAGCAGGTGGTAGACCTAAGCCTGGCCCAGTGCCTGGCACATAGTAGACACTCAGTAAATATTTGAAGGAATGAAATCAGAGCAGCCGTAACGTTGGCGTCAGCTTTTCCCACCGCACGGATGCCTTGCACCTGGAGGATCTGGACGCGTTTCCCAGACACCCCTTTCTGTGCTCTGTGGGCGTCATGAAAGACACCTGGCAGGAAAGCTTTGTCCGGGGGAGCCTTGCGTTACCATGTGTGTGATGGAAGAGACTGACACCCTAATTTTAGACTTCTTGCTTTTAAAGACACCGTGAGGGAACAGGCAGAGCATTTGTGACATTTCTCCTCTATTGGTTCTTATTTAGAAACTCAGAAATCGCCCCTCAAAAAAGTGTTGAGTAGAAAAAGGCAAAAGTTACTGTTATTGTGGTAAAATGTACATAACATAAAATTTACTCTTTTAACCATTTTCAAGTGCATAGTTCGGGGGCATCGAGTACATTCCCATGCTTGGGAAACCATCACCACCATCCATCTCCAGAACTTTGTCAGCATCCCAAGCTGAAACGCTGTACCCATTAAGGAATAACTTTTTTTTTCTTTTTTAAAAAAATTGATTTCCGAGAGGAAGGGAGAGGGAAAGAGAGATAGAAACACTGGTGATGAGAGAGAATCATTGATCGGCCACCTCGCTCATACCCCCCTTCACTGTGGTGGTTCCCACTGGGGACCCCCATTAAAGAATAACTTCTATTATTATTATTTGCTTAGAAAACCATTTATTGTACAGAATTATAGTCATTATCTTTAGTAATAGTAGGCTCCAGGACCCCAAATCTCAAATTGCTGGCACCCAAATTAGAGAACTTTAATTATCTTTAAAGGGGACACTTAGAAACTTAACAGGAACACCTACTATTAGTTTATACAAATTAACTCTTCCTGAAGATTATAACTTATACACTGTAGTATGTGCTATTTATTTTTAAATAATTTTATTGATTTCAGAGAGGAAAGGAGAGAGAGAGATGAGAGATAGAAACATCAATGAGAAAGAATCATTGGTCGGTTGCCTCCTGCATGCCCTCTACTGGGGATCAAGCCCAAATGGAACCAGTGACCTCCTGGTTCGTAGGCCAACGCTCAACCACTGAGCCGTGCCAGCAGGGCAATATGTGCTATTTAAAGTGAAATGTGAGAGCTCTTAAGGCTTTCTAAAAACTTCTTAAAATTACCTTTGTAGAGGCATAATGAACAGCCAAATGTACCTGTTTTCAGTGTGGAGTGTGATGACTTTTGTTTCTCTTTTTTAATAAAATACAAATATTGTCCCCCCCCTTTTTTTGCAGGGTGTGTGTGTTATTCTCTGTTTGACTTATTTTTTTCTAGTTATAAAGATGTCATTTCATGTTCCTTATAGAAAACTTGGAAAATTCAGAAAACACTCAAGAGAAAACAAAAGTCATCCAAAACCTGAATTCCCCCAAAACATTATTAGTTTTTTTCCCCTCTTTAAAAATAGGCTATTTTTTAGAGCAGTTTAGGCTTACAGCAAAATTGAGCAGAACTATAGAGTTCCCACATAACCCCTCCCCCCCCAGCCTCTTTTATTACATTGTAAGTTATAAAAATAGCACCTGCCCGCTCAAATAAAAATCGGAGATGCTGGCCTTCGAGCGCTCAGGGTCACTTTTCTCCAGAAGCTTCCCTGGCTCCCTGGCCAGTGTGGATCCTGGCATTTAGGTTCTCCCCCCCCCCACACACACCATCTCATTTGGGGGCCAGGACACAGTTGTGCCAGGAAGGCAGGCATGGGGCCGTGCTTGCCTAGCAGGTGCTCAGTATTTGCTGGTTGAGCCAAGGAATGGATTTGTTCAGAGTCAGAATTTTGCTTTATTACAGATCTGCATTCCCTTGGGGGTGAGTGCCACATGTATGTAAAACAGCCTTGGCAACATTAACGGAAGGAGATGCTCAGGGCATTTATGAACCGGGAGGCCGTTTACACCAACTTTCAGACAGCTACATGCATAGGCAGGTTGTGTTGCAACTCTTTGTGGGCGAGAGTCTTGGACCTGGGATGTGTTGTCTTTTTGAAAGGAGGAATAAGGATGGCAGAGGATGGTTCCTGCAGAAGAGAGCAGGTGGTGAGCAACACATGGAGACGAGGGGTGGGGGGTGAGCAAAGAGGACATGTGCTCTTAGCGGGAGCAGTGGGTCACACAGTCTCTTGTGGCAGCTTCCAGGAATCAGGACGGTTCAGAGATGGTCATTTGGTTTCTGAGCCATGAAAAGGAAGACAGAGGGGGCAAGAGTAACTCTCATCCTTACGTGGGAATAGATGGTGTTAAGCTGGGAAGGACCTGTGTTATGTAAACCAGCTACACTACCTTACACTGTCTGTGGTAGCCTTGCTTTCTCACAGGTCAACTGATTTAGGATTCTGATTTAATTTTACATCGTGGTGTTGAACTTGGTGAGTGTAGCTGAGGGTCTGAATGACAAGCTGAGTATGGCTGGTGCCAGCCTGGTTTTACGTGGTACCTCTGGCATCCCAGGCTACAGGTGCTTAAAGAGGCTGATAAGACCCAAAACCAGGTTGAGGAAGACACCTCTGAGGCTCCCTGTTGCAGGATCCTTGGGGCTTGAGGAATGTATTGCTGCTCATGGACGCTTTTTTCTATGTAATTTTTTGTTAATCTCACCCAAGCATATTTTTTGCACCCATTGATTTTTTAGAGAGAGTGGGAGGGAGGGGGAGAGACACAGAGAGAACTACATTGGTGTGAGAGAGACACATTGATTGCCTCCTGCACGCATCCCAACTAGGGCTGGCGATTGAGCCTGCAACTGAGGTATGTGCCTTTGGCTGGAATTGAACCCTCAACCCTTCAGTCCATGGGCCCGATCCTCTAGCCACTAAGCAAAACCAGCTAGGGCTGTATGTAATTTCTTTAACATTCAGCACAGAGCTAGTGAAGTTTAAAAAGCAAGAGGGAGGGTTTTAAATAGTAACCCTGCGAAGGCATATCACAACTCAGGAATCATCCTGACATTCTATATCCCTTTTATTTTAAAAATAGATTTTTATTGATTTCAGAGAGGAAGGGAGGGGGAAAGAGAGAGAGAGAGAGAAACATCATTGATGAGAGTGAATCATCGATCGGCTGCCTCCTGCACGCCCCCAACTGGGGATCGAGCCCGCAACCCAGGCATATGTCCAGAGGGAAATTAAACTGTGACCTTCTGGTTCATAGGTAGACACTCAACCACAGCACACGGGCTAGGCCTATATCCTTTTTCTGGAAGCATTTTCCAAAATAAATGAAAGGCCCTCAGATGCACTGCCCCCACCCATTTCCCAGGTGAGAAAACAGCCCCCAAGAGATGCTGTTTAACTCAAAATCCTACTCTGAGTTTGCGGCTGAGTTAGAACAAGAAATCTCTGATTTTCAGTTCTGGAAAAACTCCAGAGAAGCGATGCTAAATGCGGTCTCCCTGCCCTGTGGTTTTGGTATATTGCAAAGAATACCCACTGGCTCGTCATCTGGCCGCTGCCCTGATACCCATTTGGTGTTCTGGTTTATTCGTTAGCTGTTTTGAGTGAATGAGACAAACGTCAAAATGAACAGAGAGCTTTTGAGCTTTCTTGCAGCCTGTGGACCTGCTAACAGAGCATGTTTGGGAGATCTTATCTCTGACTCTGATGCTAATTTCCTCTACTATATAGCAAAGAGGATTGGGTTTAATAGCAGCTTTCAGTAGCCAGAGTTGCTTTTTAAAAATTATTTTCCAGATTATGAATAAAGAACAGCAGTAAGGATGAATTCTGATCTATCGGTGGAGAACACACTGTCTATGGAGTTGCTTACGTAGCAGCTAAGCTCGGAATTCAGCATTCAGTTGCCTGGGGATAGTTCTAGCCGGGACCTGGGCTTGTTGGCCGGCGTGGCATGTTGGTTTCCCTTGCACACTCCTCCACGCTCGAGGGACTGCTATTTTGGACCACAATTCCTGAAAGTGTCTCTTAGGACCCTGGCCCTCTGAAGATGGTATTTGACCTTTGGGAGATGTTTCCCATGGTAAGTTAATGAGCCCTCACTTTTTGGTGTAGTTCAGGGGTTGGTACACTCTTTCTATATTTTTTATTGATTTTAGAGAGGAAGGGAGAGGGAGAGAGAGAGAAACATCAATGATGAGAGAGAATCATTGCTTGGCTGCCTCCTGCACGCCCCCTACTAGGGATCTAGCCTGTAACCTGGGCGTGTGCAGGAGTCAAACCGCGACCTCTCGATTCATAGGTGGACGCTCAACCACTTAGCCACTCAGCCAGGCCAGAGGGGATTTTAAAGGACTGGTTGGTGAGGAGCACTGTCATGTTCTGTATTTTTGAGTTTTGTTTTGTTTTTTTTTTAGTAAAAGAGCTGTAATTCACTCTTAAGCTCTTAAAGTAGCAATACCCATTGGACTAACTATTGGGAGAAATCAGGCCAGGGCTAAAGTAAACCAGGCAATGGCTATCGAGTGCCAAAGTCACACTTTCGCTCTAAGTTAACTTTGTGGTCCCCAGGGCTTCATGGCGCGGTTGGGAGGGGGTGGAGGGGGGACAGTTCCTATACCTTTGCCAAAGGCCACAAAAGTGCTAGACCATAGCAGATTTAAATTTTTCTCTCCCTGCATGGTTGGTACACACACAATAAACCAAGAAACAAAACCACCACACTTCAGTCTCATTCTATATGAGGTGACTCTAAAGATATATTTTTCTAAACAGGAATTTCCAAATATATATATTCAAGAATGGCAAGATATCTATCTATCTATCTATCTATCTATCTATCCATCTGTCTATTCACAATCATTCTATTATTGCTCAAATTATTTTGAAGTTCCATTTTTGGAATTGCCTTCAGAATAAGTTACCAGCTGCAGCAGAAAAGAAAGAAGTCTGCCCATTTTGTAGTCTTATTTCATTTTTTACTGAAACGGGTATTAGGCCAACTCCCCCACCTTGGCCGCTGCCCGTGACTCTGAGCTGCTTTCAGCTGTTTCCATATTTCATAATCACGTTCAGAGCAGATGGATTTGTCTCAACTGAGCTAAAGGTTGTGGGTAATAAAAATAAGCCAGGAACCTCTGAGGGTATTTCTTTGGAAGGAGCACAAATGTTTATTTTTTTTGTGTGAAGTGATGATAGTTAAAGAAAGCAGTCATGCCTTCGTATATCATTAGCCTGTCCTCAGCCTGCCAAGTCAGCATGGCTTTGGAATGAGATCATCCTGACATAAAGTTGGCCTCCAGAGTTGGCCTGCTTTATTCCAGTTCCCACTCCAGGGTATGAGGCAAGGGTCCTTGAAAGACCCTTATTTTAAAATATATATATGTTGATTTCAGAGAGGAAGGGAGAGGGAGAGAGAGAAACATCAGTGATGAGAGAGAATCATTGATCGGCTGCCTCCTGCAGGCCCCCCCACTAGGGATTGAGCTCACAACCTGGGCATGTGACCTGACCAGGAATTGAACCATAACCTTCTCGTTCATAGGTCAATGCTCAATCACTGAGCCAGGCCAGCTGGGCGGCCCTCACTTTTATGTGTTCTCTTGTCCTTGTTACCTGGGACATTTGAAAGGCTGTTCTAGGCCTGCTTTGCTGGGAGACCATGTATATGATAGAAGCCAACAGACTGCAATATGTTCTTCCTACTCCTCTTGTCCTCCTCTGTTCTCCCTCCAGTGTGGACGGTAGGAAGCTTATGTCCTGTACTAGGGAGTTTTATTATCTAGCAGGAAGTTGTGTAGGCTTATAACTTAGATGTGGGCTCAGAGCTGTTTAGAAGGAATGCTGCTTAAGATCTTAGTTGCAGACAATAGATTCCTTCTAAGCTGTCTAAGAGGCAGGAGATTTATTAGAGAGTTCGAGAGTATTTCTGGGAGAACAGAGCTTCAATGCTACATGTTCAGTAATAACACAGCTTGTCTCCCACCAATTTCCAACTATAACATGGTTTTAATTAGTTTCTGCTCCAGTACTGTGACAGTAGAGGCAGAAACTAAAACCTCTACCATAACTGCTCCAAGGAATCAAACACACCTTCCACTGCCTTGCCAGAAGTTCTGACCTTCCGGCATATGGCCACTACTGCCTCCTGTCTTTCAAATCTTCCAGGGGTGTGTCTTCTTGGAAGAATCTAGCTTCAAGGGAGTCAGTGAAGGAGTGTTTAGCTTTCTAGCCCCAAAGACCAGGAAGGTGGGTGGGCTTGAAATCTGTTGGATGGTGCTGAATGAGCCACTTTGTAATATTTGTGACCAAGGCATGTGCATAGAGGTGATGGCTAGATCTCTGGTGGGCTCATTCTTGTAGTGAAAAGAACACAGGATAGAGAGCTGAGTGTAGGAGACTCATGGGGGCTATTGCAAGAACTAAGTGACTGGCATTCATTGTAGCTATCAGTGCTATTACCAGGAGGGTGGTAATACCAGGAGGGCATCACACACATTTCCTCTGTGTGATGGGGGGCATTGCTGTGTATGAGTGGCTGCTGTGCCATGTTCCTGCCTTGGCATGGTTTTACCTTCCTTAGAGGGAAGAAGTGCTGGTCTCGTGATGCTTTTTTCTTCTTCTATGTAGTGTTAGAGTTTTGAGGCTGGCAGAAATTCATTTTCAAGTTTCAGTTTCCATCCTATGCAACCACAGGTAAGTTATACACCATTCCGAGTTTCAGTGTGCTCATCTGAAAAAAGATGATATGACCCTAGCTGGTTTGGCTCAGTGGATAGAGTGTCGGCCTGAGGACTGAAAGGTCCAGGTTGTGGGTTTGATCTCCAGTGGGGGTGTGCAGGAGGCAGATAATCAATGATTCTCATCATTTATGTTTCTATCTCTCTCCCTCTCCCTTCCTCTCTGAAATCAATAAAAAAATAAAAAATCTCCCCTTGCAGGGAGATTGTGATGGTAATGTCAGATAACATGCGACTGTCTAACATATACCTCTGATGTAAAGTAGTTGCCCAATAAATTACTACTATATGCTCAGCTTTCTCTTTTCCTTTTGTCTCAGCAGTGCCTAAAACACCCAGTGGATACAGTAGCTTCTGTGCTTTTTCTTAGCAATGAACTTACCTTTCACACTCCCAGAAGGTTTAACTTTTCCTACTGTTCCATGAATATTTTATTATGAAAAATTTCAAACATACAAGAAAGTTGATATGGGGGGGGGGTATGGTGATGGAAGGAGACTTGACTTCGGGTAGAGAACGTACAGTGTTCAGATGATGTGTTATGGTATTGTACGTCTGAAACCTGTATAATTTTGTTTACTCTGATTATATTAAGAATATGTAAATAGCCCTAGCTGGTTTGGCTCAGTGGATAGAGCAGACTGAAGGGTCCCAGGTTCAATTCCGGTTAAAGGCACATGCTCGATTGCGGGTTCCATCCCCAGTAGGGGGTATGCAGGAGGCAGTCAATCAATGATTCCCTCTCATCATTGATGTTTCTATCTCTCTCTTCGTATCTGAAGTAAAAAAAAAAAAAAATGTAAATGAAGTTGGGACTTTACAGCTAAGATTTTCTGAATAAACAGTGCTTGTAAGAAGAGTTGCACACCAGAGGGGGCTTGGGTGAATTCCAGAATCTTGTGACTTATTTCTATTTTTTGTCCCCTTGGTGTTAACCTTAACAAATAGAATAATATTAAAAGCATGTTTTACGGTGGTTATTTTTTGTTTTGTTAATCCTGACCAGAGGATATATATATATATATATATATTTAAATATATTTTATTGATTTTTTTTTTTTACAAAGAGAGGAAGGGAGAGGGATAGAGAGTTAGAAACATCGATGCGAGGGAAACATTGATAAGCTGCCTCCTGCACACTCCCTACTGGGGATGTGCCGGGAACTGAGGTACATGCCCTTGACTGGAATCGAACCTGGGACCCTCTATCCACTGAGCCAAACTGGTTAGGGCCCGGAGAATATTTTTGCATTGATTTTTAGAGAGAGTAGAAGGGAGGGGGAGAGAGAGAGAGAAAGAAAACATTGATGTGAGAGAGACATCCTGCACATGCCCCAACTAGGGTCCCAGGAATGAACCCTCAACCCAGGTATATGACCTTGAACGGAAATCAAGGCGGTGACCCTTTGGTGCGTGGGCTGATACTCCAACCACTGGGCACATCAGCCAGGGCTAAAAGCATGGGTTTTCAAGTTAATTAAAATCGTGGTATTGTCAATTTCACTTAACCAGATGTGTGAAAATTGCCCTCTCTTTTTAAACTTAAGTTTCCTCATCCTATATAATAAAAGCGTAATATGCAAATTGACCCTAACAGCAGAACCACAAAGAATGACTAGTCACTATGACACACACTGACCGCCAGAGAGCAGATGCTCAATGCAGGAGATGCCCCTGGTGGTCAGTGCACTCCCACAGGGGGAGCTCTGCTCAGCCACAAGCCAGACTGACGGCTACCAGTACAGCGGTAGTGGTGGGAGCCTCTCTCACCTCCTCTGCAGCACTAAGGATGTCTGACTGCAGCTTAAGCCTGCTCCCCGCTAGCAAGTGGACATCCCCCAAGGGCTCCTGGGCTGCCATAGGGATGTCTGACTGCCAGTTTAGACCCAGTCCCCTGGGGAGTGAGCATAACCCAAGCAAGTGGACATCCCCTGAGGGGACCTAGACTGCGATAGGGCACAGGCCGGGCTGAGGTAACCCTGCACCCCAGTGCACAAATTTTTGTGCACCAGGCCTCTAGTTAGTAATAAAATGGGAGTAATAATAAATACCTCATATCATCTAAAAACATTTATTTATTGTTTGTTTCCATTTTTGAAAATTGATACTGTCCTAGAATGAATAGAGGAGCTAATTATTTTTTCTTCGAAAAATGTATTTGGTTTATACAAAATATATGCCATTAAGGATTTTATACATATACATATATATTTATTTTTATCTTTATTATACTGCCCACTGCTGACAGCTGATCCATTCACTGATTGAAAAAGCCATCACTCTTGACAGGCCCATCCCAGATGCCTGGAAGCCAGCATAAGTAGGATTTCACCCAGAGACCTGCTTTCAAAATACTGCTGACTCTCAGGTCGCTGCTTCAACCCACAGCACCACAGCTCCAATTTTTCACTGAGAGCAGCTTCCATCTCCAATCCAAAACCAAGTCCGTCCATGGATAGCAACTCAGGTCAAGAAGTTCTTAATTTTAATGTGGCAGGATTGCAACATTTTCATTTGAAGTTAGCTAGAAATATAGTTCATATTTCTTTTATGAATGTTTCATAAGTTACCTTTCTCCATTAAGCCCTTAATTCATCTGGACTTCAGTGTCTGGTGTGAGGTAGGTGAAAGGTTAACATCACTGGTTTGAGGGCAGGCTAAATAGCCCTCTCAGATGGTGATTAAATTGAATTTGTTTAAGGAAAAGGGGTTGGGAGATAGGGCTATCCAGAGGGAAGGGCTATACAGCACTGAGCCAAAGGGTATTGGGTCCATGATGGCAGCAAAACAGTGAAACAAGGAAGGGCATAGAAGAAGCAACAGCAGAGCCTAGGCTGGGCTGCTTTGGCTCACTGAGAAGTCGGAGAAAAGGGGGCCTTGGAGAAGTCAGGGGGTTAGTTTGGGACAAGCTGCCACTGCCCATTGCTCCCCTGGTTGCAAGTCTCATGGGGTCCCTTAGAGGTTAGGGGATCGGTGCCTGTGGGGGAAGAAGAGAGAGAAGGAAATGCCATGGGTGTGTTCCTTGGAGGGAGAGTGCGCACTGGGCCCTTTGTCCTGAGCATATTTATCTCTCTCTTGCAGGTGGAAATCTTAGGGGAGGGCTCCGGGGTGGGTCTCAATAGAATATTCACTGGCGTTCCAGGTGTGCTCTTCCAGGTGTGGTCTCCACTGACTGCTCAGGGCCAGGGCAGAGGGTCATTAGTTAAAGCAGCTGGTCCTGAGGCAGCCAGGGGGTCACCGGTCTGGTTTGCTGCTTTTCTGGGCCTGGAACTGAAATACAACTGAGGCCTAGATGTTACCTTTAGGGAGGAAAAGGTCAGGGAGGTAAACTGTCAGACCAGCGGATATGAAAGATCCAGGGGTCCAGAGGGCATGACCTAACCGCCTGACCTAGTGATATGCTGGGGGAGGAGGATAGGCTAATCTGGGGGCGAGCTTCTTGTGCTCCCAGTTTTGCCCCTTTGCTAGGCATCCGGGGCGTCTACCCTGGTGAGTTGCTATACCCGGCCCATTGTCCTTGCTCTGCTCGTGTCTAACAGCTGGGATCCTGTATCCTTTTGCATTTCCTGTACCCACAGTGTTTTCATGAGAATTTTGAGGAATGTAAGCATCTAGCTCCTTGCACAGTTCTGGGCATATGGAAATGGCTCTGTAAAAGTTGTTGTTTTTTAACCTTTAGTAATGCTTCCCTCCCTCCCCCAATTGATTGGTGTGGTTCTTCATGAAATCATTAGCGTGTACATTTTATGAAAGGTAGTTGAGGCAGCTTTGCATTGGTTAAGAGATCAACCTGGAGCCTCCTTCCTCCCCCAAACTCTCCCCTAGTGTTGTCAGGAGCTTGATCTCTGAGTTTAATCAAAGAGTAACTTGTCATGAATGAATTAATTGATTTGAGCATTTATTTCCTTTTGGACCTGCCTGGTGATCCAGAATTTCCCTGCTCCCTCTGCTCTGAATAATCAGATCATCTTTAATTAAAAGGTTAATCTTGTTACTTTGGAATTTGTTTCTTTCGCTCTATATTACCATAGATGTGCCCTCTAAATACAGCCAGATGGCCCTAACCGGTTTGGCTCAGTGGATAGAGCGTCAGCCTGCGGACTCAAGGGTCCCAGGTTTGATTCCGGTCAAGGGCATGTACCTTGGTTGCGGGCACATCCCTAGTGGGGAGTGTGCAAGAGGCAGCTGATCGATGTTTCTAACTCTCTATCCCTCTCCCTTCCTCTCTGTAAAAAAAAAAAAAAAATCAATAAAATATATTAAAAAAATAAATAAATACATCCAGATGGGTGGGGGCTTCAGCAAAGATGTGGGAAGTTCTCTTTAAGTTCATTTCCTCTTGAACGTTCTGGACCGGATTGTATATGCCGCACAGATAATTTGCTTTGTGGCGTTTTCCAATTTCTTAGCCATGCTTTAGTGGAAGGGAAAGGCAGAGAAATACTTCTTGGAAAGTGAAAATGATTTAGCCACACTCCTGGGGCACATTGAGTGCACACAATGAAATCTGGGAAGTAAAACATGAAACTTCATAAAGTGAGCATAAAAGGCACCATAAAATCAGAAGAATGTTGTCAGTTAGATGGCTGAGGATGACTGCTGTTTATTGCTCAAGCGTGGTCTTGGACGCTCAAGCGTGGTCTTGGACGCTCACTGTGAAGCCAGAGGGCTCCTGGGCAGAAGATGGGAGTAGCTGCCTTCAGCCCCTGATTGTAACTGGGAGCCATGAGCTCAGTGTCTGGGAGGTGAGCCTTCAGCCCAGGCCGTGAAATCACACTGCATGCTGGAGGCTTTTCAGAGGTGCTCAACTACCGTGTGGCGGTGAGGTTGTGAACCTCCTGGACAGTTTCCAGGGAGGTGAGAAGATGGACGAGTTCATAATGAACGAACCCCCTCTCTTTCCTCTACTTGTGCTGCTCTTATGGATTTCTGGACTCCAAAACAGATGTTTTCAGTCACCTGCCCAGGCCTCCTTTACTGAACTGGTGCATATAAAGCTTGGCTGTTACACGGTTATTTGCTAACACCTTCTATTTGTATCATTCACTGGAAGATTCTGCCTCATCCTCCACCCTGGGATGGCCTGCACTCTGTGGCTGACATCATTGACTGATGTCCATGATGGGGTTATAAAACCCAGCCCTTTGCCTCCCGGCAGCACAAAGTCTATAGCGCATGTCACTCTGGAGCTCTCTGTGGGTCAGACTGAGGTGGGGCTTGTCTCAACCCAAGTGGCTTCCCTCACTGTGTGTATGAATTCTCACCTGAGGATATTTTTTCATTGATTTTTAGGGAGAGTAGAAGAGAGAGGGAAAGACAGATAGAAACATCGATGCAAGAGAAACACATCTATTGGTTGCCTCCTGCAGGAGCCCCCACCAGGGCCGGGGAGAAACCTGCAGTGAAGATATATGTCCTTGACTGGAATTGAACCCCAGACCCATTGGCCCACAGGCTGACATTCTGTCCACTGAGCCAAACCGCCTAGGGCTTCCCTCACTTTCTTAAAAGTTTCTCAGGAGAGCACATCCTTAGTTACTTGCACATGAATCCCCACATGAGGCTCTTCTCTGCTTCTCTTCTCTGGCCTGTCGCACTTTTGCTAATTGTGTGGAGTCTTTCTTGCCCCACTAGGTTCTTTGGAGGGCTGTCATATGTAGTGTTCATGTTTAGGCTTCCACCAGTCTCCTCACCACCGTGCCTGCTCCTTGTACATGCTCCGTGCTGGTCAAGAGGACAGCTGAGCCCCAGCTGGCATGACTCAGGGGTTGAGCATCGACCTATGAACCAGGAGGTCATGGTTTGATTCCCAGTCAGGGCACCTGCCCGGATTGCGGCTCAATCCCCGGTGGGGGGCATGCAGGAGGCAGCCAATCAATGATTTTCTATCGTTGATGTTTCTATCTCTCCTTCTTCCTTCCTCTCTGAAATCCATGAAAATGTATTTTTTTTTTAAAAAAAGGATAACTGAATGAGGGAAGGGGCATTTGCAGAGGCTGAGAGGGGTTGACAGGTACTTCTGATGTTGGTGTGGGATCTGGTGTTGGTAGCTTGAACAGCTACCCACAGACAGGCCTGTTGTATGGCTTTGCCCTTGTGAGGAAGACAGCATTTGCATTTCTCACTCAGTGGTATCCTGGAAGCTGCCACGGGTAGAGGAAGGTGCTTCAGCCTTTGGTGCTGTGCCCAGGCTCATGGACAGCTTGATCCCCCGGGGGAAGTGGGAGGGTTGGCTGTGGCCATGTCCAGATCCCTAACTGCCACACCCTGGTGATGGGGTTCTGGTGTCCGTATCTCAGCTCCATTCATCCTCACCCCTCAGATTTTGCTTTCCCACAATAAAATATTCAAAGTAAGATAGAACTCTGTGTTAGCCAGTGGTACTGTGTGTTTGCTTTTCTACACGCCGTTCAACACAAAGTATGTAAACGTTTGCTTTGAATGGCAGGGCTGTCCCGTTTGGTTCATTTTATCTCAATTTTTGCTTTTCTCCTGCAAATTTTGAAGGTTTCAGATGCCAGGCTCAGATATTGGTAGTGGATTCATGAGGCACCTAGGAGGGTTTAAAAGAATTTGTAAAGGGAAATGTGATATTTTTAACACTGGGCCATCCGCTGAGTTCTTGACTGGAAAGAGAAGGAAGAAAAGCCTTGGTGATAACCAGCAGCCGGCAATAGTTCCGGAATATTCGAAGGTATCCATGCAAATCAGACAGCACTGGAAGAAATGCAGCCAATACCTTTTGCTTTGGTAACTCATTTGGCAGCAGGAAGTGCTAAGGAAGAGCTTTACTTACATTCTCTGCTTCCTGACATTTAAGGAATTCATTTCACTTGCAGTTTAACAGAAATCCATTTTCTTTCCCTTTCAAAGGACAGGCGGTGCCCCTCTGAGATGTGAAAGGTGTTCTTTATAAGGGAAGTTTATAAGGGAATGTGAGGGAAACGGCTTCTCTTAAAGTTAACTTCTTAGCAATCCTTCTAACAGTGACCGTGGAAAGGAAGAAATTAGGGTCAGCAGGGGTCCTGGCAGTAGGTGAGCATCCAGATCCCTCCAGGGGCGGTGAGAGGTGTCTAGACTTTGATGCCTTTGAGTTCCTGGTATGCTTCCGGATCCTTGTTTGGCTCCTAGCTGCTTCTTCTGGAATTTACACAGTTCAGAGAGGTTCTTTTGAACCAATTCTCAGCTCTCCTTAAATCAACTGAAAAAAATGATCACCTTTATATTAATTCATTTGCTCAGCCTGCCTTCCCTGAGATTTACTTATTTACCCAAGACAACTTCCATTTTCCTTTTATCCTGACTTTCAAAGTAATAGGTAGCTCCGTATGCTTGTCTTGTTTTTCTTTATGTTTGTAGCAGATCTTGACACAATGCAGTCTCTTGTGTATATGTTGTTACTGAAGTATTAAATATAAAATATTTGCCTGTTTACCTTTTTCTCCTTAAACATTGATATTGCAGGTTCCGTTTCTCTGTGTCTAAATCGAGGAGAAAACATTCTCAGTATGTCAGTCACCATTGAACAAACATTAATTGAACATTTGCCCTCCTAAACTCCTAGAACATCCAGTAGGGAGTAGCTCACAGGCCCTGTCCTCAGGGAGTTTACATTCTGCTGAGGCAGATGGACATGAAAATTTCAGGGTAAAAGGGGTGGTGGTATCGGTGAACACAGGGAGCCCAGAGGACCTGTGTTGGGGGATTGGGAAGACTTCCTTGCATCTTCAAAGATAGAAGTTGACCACAGCAAGGAGCATGAGGCTGTCCATGCAGAGGTGGCCAGAGGAGAGAGAGGACATAATCTGTTTGGGAAAATATAATAACCTCAGTGTGAGAGCATTGTAGTTTATAAGGGAAGGTGAGAGAAGAAGGGGTGAGAGGGGACAGTGAAGAGGTAGGTAGGTAGGTCTTTCCAAATGCCTTTGTCATGAAGTCAGGGGGCTCTCAGAAAACGATTTAAGCAGGGAAATAACTTGATCAGACTTTTTACTTTTACAAAGCTCACTCTAGTTGGCTTTAACAGTCAGTCAGTCAGTCAACCAACCAACCAACCAACCAACCAGCCTATTAGAGGTGCAATTACATAAACTGTAAAATGGCCAGGTCTTAGTCAAGGCCAGTATGGTTGATGAGTTTTGATAATTGTATGCACTCATGTTACCACCCCCACAGAACAACTCTGTTACCCCAGAAAGTTCTTCTGGGTCCCTGTTCATTCAGTCACATCCCTACAGTCACTATCTGACTTTCATCTCCAGTTATGTCTTTCTTGGATTTCATGTGAATGATGGAGTCTTGCACATTAAAATGTTGATGGAATGGAGCTGGTAGAGAGGAGAATTTGATGTGAGAGCGAGTTAACTGGGTGGAGCCATTGCCTGGGAAGTCAGGATTGGGTGGAATCCCAAGGAGGAGTGCATGCCGGCTTTGAGGGAGAAGGAAGGAAACCAAGAAAAGTGAGTTTGGGGGTGAGCAGGAAGTTGAAGGCATTGTTGCTTTATTCTTTGTGAAGTAGGAGGTGAGGTCATTTTTTGGAGAATAAAGGGAGAGGAAGGGGAGGTGATGGGCTCTGAGGACTGGGTAAAGTAGAGGAGGTTTGAAATAGCCTTTGAGAAGACTGGATGAAGAGCTGAGCAGGTTTGCTGGGCAGCTCGGAGGGATTCTTGAGGTTGGAAACCATGAGTCTGTTATGACATCAGCTTTAGTGGACAGGTGGTTTTGTCCTTGGTGTTGAATATCCTGAATAGAGAAACAGAGGTAGATCAAGTTATTTCCCAGCTTAAGTTTTTTTCTAAGAGCCCCTGGGCTTCATGACAAAGGCATTTGGAAAGTCATAGGTAGAAGGATCTGGGTTTGGGATTTGGTTGGGTACAAGGGAGTCTGTGGCCAGTGAGAGAGTGCAAGGGAGTTGGGCTCATTGGCCACGGACTGTTGATGGATGGATGGGAAAGGAGGTGAAGACAGAGGACTATCAGAGAAGTGGAAAGTAGAGGGATTGGGAAATTGGAGCTTCTTGTGAAGTGGGAATTGTTGGTGTAGTGGGAGAAGCTGGGAGAAAGATCTGAAGGGGAAGGCATTTACAGAGGATAAAAGGAAGAGAGGAGTGAGGTGCTTGGAGGTCCCGTCGGAGGTGGAGCAGTTCTGATTGGTTCCAGGAAAGTCCAGGGTGAACCTTTGAGAGGAAGGCAGTAACACAGAAAAGATTTCAGAATGAGCACAAGGAACTGACTAGGCAGTGTGCTCAGTGAATTCTAAGGTGATTCAGAATGACAGCTGGACTTGGTGTCTCAAAGAGGACCAAGTCAGGTGACAGGGTCTTCCGTGAATGGGAGAAAATGATTGGTTGGAGTAGGTGGAAGCTTCACCTACAGGTGGAGGACTTTTACTTTGGCGTTGGGGAATAAGAAGGGGCTGCAATTCTAACAAAACTTTTAGTTTCAGCGGTATGAAGTGGTTCCAAGAGGTACAATAGAAGGGGGGTGTCAGGATGGGGATCAGGATGGGAATGTGGGTGTAAGATTATAGGGAAGGTTGGCTGCACGGCAGGAAGGACTAAACTTGAAATAGGGCTGAGAGAAGTGATGATGAGGATGGTTCTATGTTTCTCTTAGTTCCCCTGGAGGTTGGGAGGTTCCAGTCTTTTCTCTGGAAGCAACTTGGGAAGTGTTCTGCTGGACCTGAGTGGTACTGTCCGGATTTCTAACTTGGAGTGAGTTGGCTGTGCCTTCCCTTCGTGAGTGATGACAGAGGATGGAGAGTCATATAGCCAGGAGTCAGCGCAGAAAGGCCTTTTATGGCATCTGAATATTTTATGACCCTTTGATTTTCTAGAGGCCTGTCTACTGGAGAAGTGAATATTCTTAATGGCCTTTTTTTTTTTTTTTTTTTCCCTTTCTGGTTTCTAGAAAACAGAAGGGTAAGCTATCCTGTGGGGTTCAGGTCCATTCATCACCTTCATAAAATGGGGTGATAAGCCAAGTCTGTTTCTTTAAAGTCAGTGAGTAAACCTTTCCTGTTACAGATAATGGGATTCCATTGGGGAATTTAAATACATTTCCTTTAATGGCTTAAAGGAAGGTGCTGACTTTTTTTTTTCTTTCCATGAAAGTTTTATATATTTAATATTTTTTCCTTAGGAAATAAAAGATGGCATTTTCTTAGTTCCCTTCCAGAAAAGACGAGCCTTGGTTATTTTGGCAAGCAAATACCCGTGTGTGCTGTGGAAAAGACTGGTGTCTGAGAACGTGAAAAATGTACTCTACCTCCTCCCCCGCTCCACACACACACTTTATCAAAGTGAATGCAAAGAAATGAATATTTACTTTTTAATTTTTTAACTTTTTAATTGAATTTGTGGGGTTGACATTGGTTAATAAAATTACATAGGTTTCAGGTGTACAATTTTATGAAGAAATGAATATTTTAATGAAACTGGATATGATGAATGGCTTTTTAAAAATATATTTTTTTAAATTAATTTCAGAGAGGAAAGGAGAGGGAGAGAGACAGAGAAATATCCATTATGAGAATCATTGATCGGCAGCCTCCTGCAGCGCCCCCACTGGGGATTGAGCCCACAACCCAGGCATGTGCCCCCGACTGGAATCCTACTTGGGACCCTTCAATCCTCAGGCCATTGCTCTATCCACTGAGCCAAACCAGCCAGGTCATGAATGGCTTTCTTTTGAACGCTTTAGTAGCTGAATGAAAGGTTATATTTTGATTGTTTTTCCTCCTAAAAAATATGAATATTTCTTTTTGAAAGTAATATTGGAATCTGTAATAGCATTGAATTAGCAGCAGCCTCCATGAGGTATCAACGAATGGTTGAAAAGACTGAGTAAAAAATATACAGGAAGGGCTAACTCAACACATAAATGCTAAGCCCAGATTGTTCTGGAGGGATACTGTGAAAATGAGAGAAGAAGGAAAGTTAAGCCCAAGAAGCTGAACCAAAGGATGAGTGACATCTTGGAGAAACTTCAGAATGGACATTTAAGGGTCAGACTGAAATGTTAGGATGGAGGGAAGTTCCAGAAAGAAGTGACTGGAGTTGAGACAGGATGATAAAGAGGAAATGAGGCATGACCCAACTGAGGCATAAAGGAAGGAGAAAAGATTTTGCTCACTGGAAATGGGACTAAAAAGTGAAAATACACCAGATCCTGTTATTTCAGGAATTTCCAGAACGCTTTGTTTAAAGGCAACATATTCCCTTTCCCTTTCTAAGTATGAAAACAGACTCTTTCATAAGAGTCTGTTTTATCTTCGTTTACTTCCCCAAGCAGTATTTCCAAATCCATGCTGCAGCGGGTGCTGTTTCATGGGGCTGTTCAAAGGAAATAAGAAATTTGTGTTCAAATAAGTTTAAAAACGGGAGCAGGTGGGGGGGGGGTGTAGGGAGTGGGGGAAGTGGGGGACATCTGTAATATCCTCAACAATAAAAATAAATTTTATTTTTTATTTTTAAAAAAATATATTTTATTGATTTTTTTACAAAGAGGAAGGGAGAGGAATAGAGAGTTCAAAACATCGATGAGAGAGAAACATCGATCAGCTGCCTCCTGCACACCCCCTACTGAGAATGTGCCTGCAACCAAGGTGCATGCCCTTGATCAGAATTGAACCTGGGACCCTTCAGTCCTCAGACCAATGCTCTATCCACTGAGCCAAATCAGTTAGGGCTAAAAATAAATTTTAAAGAAGTACTGTGTTTAAGAAAGGTAAACAGGTTTATTGACTGCACCGTTTCTCAGAGCCTTTAATATCAGACGTGCATTTTTGACCCTTTAACTTGCTAAATATCCAGTCGCTCTTCTTTTCCGAACTCTGATTTTGCTGTAGGTGGCATGTGTCTAGTTAAAAATTCTCACCACCCCATGCTCCTCTGTCACTAGAAGTGACCCAGTACTGGTCAATGAGATAGAAGTCAAAGACTCCGCAGGGTGGGGTTTTCCAGGAACCTATTGGTTTCTTCAGAAACGGGGTCTAAGGAGGGGGGCACACACCTTTGTGCTGCCCTTTCCTCCCCTTTCCTGCCTGAAAGAGCTGCGGACAACTTGGACCAGGAAAACAAAAGCCACGTGCTAAGAGCAGCAAATAGTTAAGACTCAAGGAGCTTGTGATGGCTTCATACAGCTACTCTACCAGACGTGGATTCTCTGTCTTTGGACTGATTGTTCTAGAAGGAAAATAAAGCCCTATTTGGTTAAACTATTGTAGTTGAGTTTCCGTTACATGCTGAATGCAATCCTAACATATACCAGGGTGATGTAGTAAGCAGTAACTGGACTTACTCTAACCATGGAAACTTGCTTTTGAAACTGTGTAGAAGACCCTTTGTGTAATGGTGCCTTAAAGAATATGAATAGAGCCCAGCTCATGTAGCTCAGTGGTTGAGCACTGACCTATGAACGAGGCGGTCGCGGTTCGATTCCTGTCAGGTCATGAACCTGGATGGTGGACTTGATCCCTCGTAGGGGGTGTGCAGGAGGCAGCCAATCAATGATTCTCATCATTGATATTTATGTCTCTCCCTCCTCCTTCCTTTCTGAAATCAACAAAAATATATTTTGAAAAATAATACGAATAGAAAGGTGCTCATATAGGTATGTATTCAGCCCTTTTTCTACAAGTATGAATTTTCTGATATTCTTTATGGAGTTAGGATTTTGAATTTTGCTCTTTTTCTTCTATTCTCTCTTCCCCTCATATGAGAAGTTTTGTTTTTCTTTTCTTAAACTTTATAATTTTTATGCCTCTTACCAAAGCACTTTTTATTATTCATGCCTTCTTTGCACAGAATTGTTCTCAAAATTTGAAGGCAAAATGACTCAAATGTACATTTATTTTCATCATAACATTAGAGATTGTTTAGTTCCTTTTGAATGGCTTTGTTCCTGACTATGGCACTTAACACTTTTTCTGTCTTCACAAACTTAATGTTGTGTAAACCCACACCTCAGTGTCCTAGGCAAGCTCTTCCCGTGAATGATTTTGGTAAAGTTAAAACTCTTGTAATTTGAACCTCCCATGATTGCTTTCCTTCTCTTCTGTAAATTGGATTTTCATAGGTTTCCCTTTTTTTTTTTTTTTTTTTTAAGTGTTAGGCTAAATTCTCTAGCAAAAGCATTTTCAAATCTTGTGGGTTATTTTTTTAAGGTCATTTAAATTATTTTTCAGAACGGTAATCTATATATATATAAAGCCAGTGACCAGAATGCCGTAATGACCAGAATGACTGGTTGCTATGATGCCCACTGCGACCAGCGAACCGGCCTGATTGGTGGGTGGGGCAGGCGGGCCAACCTCCCACGGCCCCTCCCCCCAACTGGCCTGTCCCTGATCAGACCCCGATTGGGATGATCTGGCCAGCCAACCTCCTGCTATCTCCTCCTCCCAACAGGCCCGGCCCCAATCCGCCAATTGGGGCTGGGCCAGCTGGACCCCACCTGTGCATGAATTAATGCACTGGGCCTCTGGTAGAATATAAAATCAGAATGTTAAAGTTGAAGGGGACCTCAGCAAGTGAGTCTAATATCCCGATTCTGCAGATTGAACTTAACTCACTCAATGTGGAGTCAAATGATGGCAGAAGTGGGTCTCCATCCTATGAGTCTGGGT
>PVJC01024659.1:0-25372 GCA_004026665.1 Murina feae | reverse complement strand
CTGACAATTTTCGGGGGTTAAGGGTGTTGGGGATGCGTGAAGAGACTGGACAATAATTGTACACCTATGGATGAGGACAGTGGGGGGGCAAGGACAGAGGTTGGGATGGGAAATGGGAGGAGGGGAGCTATGGGGGAAAAAAGAGGAACAACTGTAATAATCTGAACAATAAAGATAAATTAAAAAAAAAAAAAAAGAACTCTTAACATTTACAACAGCATGGATGGTCCTGGAGAGTATTGTGCTGTGGGAAATAAGTCAGCCAGAGAAAAGTGAATATCGCATGATCTCACTCATATGTGGAATCTAATGAACCAAATAAGCTGATAAACAAAAATAGACCCAGAGACATAGAAGCATGAAAGACTGTTGAACCTCAGAGGGAAGGCAGGAAAGGGTGGGTGGGAGGAGATCAATCAATGAACTTGTATGCATTTATTCATAACCCATGGACACAATAGGGTGGTGAGGGGCAGGGGGCCTGGTGAGGAGGGGTGCAGGAGAAGGTTTGAAAAGGTTAATAAGGGGTGAAGGGGAACCTATGTAATACTTTGAACAATAAAGATGAAAATAATAATAAATAAATAAAATTAGAAAATTTATATATTCCTTTTTATACTCTCCCCAATAAAAATAAAGAAAAAATATTATAGGCCAATGTTATTGATGAATATAGATTCTAAAATACTCAACAAATATTTGCAAACTGGATCCAGCAATACATTCAAAGCATCATACAACATGATCAAATGAGATTTATTCCAGGGACACAAGGTTACGTGATACACCACATAAACAATATAAAAGGTTAAAAAAATCACATGATCATATCAATAGATGTAGAAAAACCATTTACTAAAAGCCAGCATCCGTCCTATCTAAAAAAAAAAAAAGAAAAAAAAGTAATATGCAAATTAGACATCACTCTGTGACAATGATGGCCGTCCCCATAGCCACAAGATGGCTACCCCCATGGACACAAGATGGAGGCACCCATAGCCACATCCTGTCTAATACAAGAGTAATATGCAAATTAGGTGTCACTCTGTGACAAAGATGGCCGCACCCATGGCCACAAGATGGTGGCGCCCAGTCCAGCTCAGCCCCACCACTGAAGTGATCAGGCCTGTTAGGCAGGTGGCAGGGGAGGCAAGGGGCCCGAGGGGTGGAACAGGTGATCAAAGGGAGCTGGAGGTCCCCTGCCCAGGCCAGAGGCCTTCACCAGAGGGCTCAGGCATGAGCAAGGGCGGAGCCAGTAATCGGAGGAGTATGAGGGTGCCCTACCCAGGCATAAGGTGGGCCACAGGCCTCAGGCCTGGGCAGAGGCAAGGCCGGAGATCGCAGAGGCCTGGGCTCCGCAGAGCCAGCAATCAGAGGGGCAGGGGCAGAGCCTATGATCGCAGGAGTCTGGGCACTGGTGGAGCCAGAAAAGCAGGGGCCTGGGGGTCTCCTGCCCAGGCCTGCAGCCTTGGCCAGAGGTTACAGGCCTGGGCAGAGGTGGAGGTGGGATTGGAGGGGCAGGGATGGAGCCGGTGATCAGAGTGAACTACAGAGGAAACACCTTTCCTTAATGCTCATTGGTAAGCTCCCTATATGCCACTGGTAAGATTCTTAGTAACTTGGGTAATAAGAATCCCTAAAGGTGATCTGTGATTTTTCCACCACACTCCTGGAGAAAAAAATGAAGGTCCACTGCTGGAGGCTAAGAAATGTCATATCTTGCCCTAGCCAGTTTGGCTCAGTGCATAATGCCTCAGCCTGCTGACTGCAGGGTCTGGGTTCAATTTTGACCAAGGGCATGTACCTAGATTGCAGGCTCCTCCCTGGCCAGGGCCCAGGTCAGGGCTCATGCAGGAGGCAGCCAATCAAAGTGTTCTTCTCACTTTGATGTTTCTCTCTGTTTTTCCCTTCTCTTCCACTTTCTCTAAAAATCAATGGAAACATATCCTCAGGTCAGGATAAAAAAAAGAAAAAAAGAAATGTCATATGCTATGAAAGACACATCTTGAAAATGCCTAAAGAAATTTGTCATTTCTTCATGGTGAAGGGACTGGAGTTCATGTTGATGAAAACACCTTAGTGGCTGCAGTGACTGGCAGTGGCTACAGCAGCAGGGTGATGGGGCTGGTGGCTTCCCCTGATTAGCATGGTTGCCTCCCACAAAGAGAGGCCAGACTTTGGCTTAGGCCCACTCCCCAAGGGGAGCAGGGAGTGGGCCTAAGCCATCAGTAGGACACCCCCTGAGGGCTCCCAATATGTGAGAGGGGACAGGCTGGGCTGAGGATCCCCCCTCCCCAATGCACGAATTTCATGCACCGGGCCCCTAGTCTCTTATATAAAAGGCCCATGGCAGTCACACTATAACACTGTAATGCCGTCATGACCAAACGAGCAGTGGCTCTCACTATGGGCAGGGCAGGGTGCATGCTACAAGCGGCAGAGAGCTACAAATGGTGATTGGTGGGGTGGACAGTTGAGGCAAGCAGAAGCAAGCTACTCACGCACAATCTAGTTTATAATAAAAATATCAGCAACATGGGATAGAAGGAACATACCACAATATAATAAAGGCCATATAGCAAAAACCCACAGCCAACATCATAGTCCATGGGTAAAAAATAAAAGTGTTTCCTTTAAGATTAAGAACAAGAAAGGAATATCTACTCTCACCATTCTTATGCAACACAGTAATGGAAATCCTAGCCACAGAGATCAGACAAGAGAACCCTAAAGGTTCCACCAAAAATCCACTAAAAATGATAAATGAATTCAGTGAAGTAGCAGGATGCAAAATAAATATCCAGCCATTTGTGGTATGTTCATACACTAAGAATGAACTATTGGAGAGAGAAACTAAGCAAACAACCCCATTTGCAATTGCATCAAAAAAAAAAAGAAAGAAAGAAAGAAAAGAAAACCACCCTCTTACACCATATAGGAAAATAAATTCAAACTGGATTAAAGACTTAAATATAAGTCTCAAAATCATAAAACCTCTAGAACACATAGGCAGTAACATCTCAGACATTTCTTGTAGCAATATTTTATTTTGATATGTCTCTTAGAGCAAAGGAAACAAAAGAAAAAATAAACAAATAGCACTACAGCAAACTAAAAGGCTTTTGCAGAGCAAAGGAAACCATCAACAAAATGAAAAAATGACCCACCAAATGGAAGAACATATTCACCAATGAGACATCTAATTAGGGGTTAATATCCAAAATTTATAAAACCTTATATAACTCAACACACACACACACACACACACACACACAACAACAACAACAACAACAACAGCAGTAGCAATCCAATTTTAAAATTTGCATCAGAATAGACATTTCTTCAAAGAGAACATACAGCTGGCCAATAGACTTATGAAAAAATTCTCAAAGTCCCTAATTATCAAAGACATGCAAAGTAAAACCACAGTGAGATATCATCCCCAACACTTGTCTGAATGGCTATCATCAACAAATTAACAAATAACAAGTGTTGGCAAAGATCAGGTTAAAATGGGTACCTTTGTGCATTGTTGTTAGGAATGCAGATTGGTGTAGGCAATGTGGAAAACAGTATGGAATTTCCTCAAAAAATTAAAAATAGAACTGCCTACGGCCCAGCAATTTCACTCTGGGAATTTATCCAAAGAAATCAAAAACACTAAAAGAATATATGCATCCCTATGTTCACTGCAGCATCTAATCTAATCTACTCTAATAAAAGAGTAATATGCAAATTAACCGTCACTCTGAGACACCTAAGCCATGCCCACCAGTCAGGCCATGCCCACCAGCTGATCAGAGCAGCTGTATGCAAATTAATCCAGCCAAGATGGAGGCCAGCAGCCATAGAGCTAGAGCAAACAGGAGGCTACCATTATAACTGCCTGCCTAGGCCAGCTGGGCCTCTGCTCAAGGCAACAATGTTTCAATTATAGAAGCCATGGAGCTGTAGCAAACAGGAGGCTTCCTTGCCTGCCTAGGCCTCCACTCAAGGCAACATTTCAATTATAGAAGATAAATAAACCCCAGACACCTGATTCCAGCCAGCATCACTGGGACATTGGGTCAATGGGAGCTGTAGGCGGCCTGAAAATGGCCCTCAGCACCTCACCCAGACTGGCCAGGCACCCCAGTAGGGACCTGAACCCTGAAAGGGATGTGGCCAGCCTGAAAACGGCCCCAGGCCCTCACCCAGGCTGGCCACACCCCCATGGGGTGAGGGTCCTCACTGGGGGGCTTGGACAGCCTGCAAACAATCATCAGCCCCTCACCCATGCTGGCTAGGCATGCAAGCAGGTGGACATCCCCTAAGGGGTCCCAGATTGCGAGAGGGCACAGGCTGGGCTGAGGGACCCCCCTAAATGCACAAATTTTTGTGCACCAGGCCCCTAGTAAAAGCATAATATTGAAATTGACCATCCCTTCGGGATGCCTAAGCCACGCCCACCAGCCAATCAGAATGACTGTATGCAAATTAACCCAGCCAAGATGGAGGCTGCCACTCACAGAGCTGAGTAAACAGGTAACTTCCATTGCAGCAGGAGTGAAACTGTTTGTCTTGCCTGCTCCAGGCAAGAACATATTTGCCACAATGTCTCAATCCTAGAAGCCTCGGGAGCTGAAGCAAACAGCAGGCCGGGCCTGACTTCTCAGGGCAACAGTGTCTCAGTTATAGAAGCCTCGGAGGTGAAACAAACAGCAGGCCGGCCTGACTGCTTCGTTACATGCTTAGGCCTCAGCTTAAAGGAACAGTGTATCAATTATAGAAGATAAATAAACCCCAGGAACCTGCTTCCAGCCAGCCTTGCTGGGACATTGGGTCAATGGGAGCTGTGGGCAGCCTGAAAGCCAGAAAGCGCCCCTCAGCCCGTCCCTCAGGCTGGCCACACCCCAATGGGGTGAGGGACCCCACTGGGAGGCTTGGCCAGCCTGCAAACAGCCATCAGCCCCTCACCCAGGCTGGTCAGGTACCCCAGTAGGGACCCAAAACCTGAAGGGACTGTGGGCAGCCTGAAAGCCTGAAGACGGCCCTCAGGCCCACACCAAGGCTGGTCACACCCCAATGGGGTGAGGGTCCACACTAGGGGGCTTGGCCAGCCTGCAAACAGCCATCAGCCCCTCACCCAGACTGATCAGGCATGCCAGCAGGTGGACATCCCCAGAGGGGTCCCAGACTGCCAGAGGGCACAGATCGAACTGAGGGACCTCCTGAGTGCACAAATTTTTGTGCATCGGGCCCCTAGTTACTTATAATAGCCAAAATTTGAAATAGCCCAAGTACCCATCAGTAAATGAGTTGATAAAGAAGCTGTGGTACATTTACACAACGGAATACTAATCAGCCGTAAAAAAGAAGGAAATCTTACTATTTCTGACTGTATAGATGGACTTGGGAAGTATTATGCTAAGTGAAATAAGCCAGTTACTGAAAGACAAGTACCATACGATTTCACTTATATGTGGAATCTAAGAGCAAAATAAAAACAGACTCAGAGATACAGAGAACAAACTGACAGGTGTCAGAGGGGAGGGGATTTGAGGGACTGGATGAAAAAGGTGGAGGGATTAAGAAGAAAAAAACACCTGATAGACACAGAGAACAGTATGGTAATTACCAGAAGAAAAGGAGGTGTGGATTTAGAAGAGATTAGGGGTGGGATTAAATGGTGATGGAAGGAGACTTGATTTGGGGTGGTGAACACCACACAATACAGTATATGATGATGTATAATAGAATTGTATATCTGAAACCTATATAATTTTATTAACCCATGTTACCCAATAAATTTGATAAAAATTAAAATCTTTTTCTGAAAAAGTCCCCAATGGGAGTCTTCCTTAATAAGACAGCTTTCAAAAAATATTTAAGGTTCTTTTTCAGATACAGTTTTAGATTTTAGTAAGAATTGAGAATACAAAAAGACACATGTTTTTAAAGATTTAATGACAAGTTTTAAGTGGAAGATATGGCACTGTAAATAAATGATTAAAAAATATTTTCTTAGAATGTTTTATCCTGACTATCAATCTCTGTATTTGCCAAGAATTATTTACAACCTGACACACATTTTCACATAAACAATGCATAGAACCAAAATACTGCATTTGACCTTCAAGAAACTGTGCATCACTTGGCAAAAATCTGAAATGTCCTACTAATTTTGAAAAGAAGATAATTCCTGTTTTAAATAAAATTCTATATACTATGATATGAGTCTAATTAAGAAAATTTTATCAGATTTCCTAATCCAATGATCAGTGTAGTAAATGTAATATGCCCAGAACTTAAAAACCTTTAGAATCCTTCAAACCCAGGGTAGATATACTATTTTGCTGTTGTTTGCTTAGTCTTGCTCTCAACATAAATTTTCTAGGTATGATGATATAAGGAATAAAAAAGAAATTAGCTAAGATCAAACAAGGTTATGATTTGAACACTCTGCAGCAATAACTTTACATTTGACTACTAGTAGATGATACGAAATTTTTGTCAGTTATTAAGTCCATTTTTTAAAACCCCTCTTGGTGGATGGTGTAGACTTTAATATCTTCTCCAATAGAGTTAATGAACTAACTGGAAACTATATCATTAATTTCCTGAATCCCCTAGTGAGGAGGGGGGAAGGCCATTCTCATCTAATAGCTGGAGCAACTGAGTAACTGGTAGATGTAACTGTACTCATTTGCAAAGGAAAATTATAGCCTTCATATACCCTGAGCTGTAGATATGAAAGCTATTGCATACACACATCCTCTCCCTTATTTTTAAGGAAGCAATACCTGTTCCTTAAAGTATGTATAAACCCGTGGTCCTATACCTTTTGGCAGAGTAAATTATTGCTTCATGGCCTGACAGGGCAGTCACATTTTTAATTTACTTTTAAATAATCTTTCCCTAATTCACGCAACCTAGGATTAGGCCAATCGTGAACGTTGAGAATTTCTTTGTGTTTGTTTTTATCCTATGGATTTTTTAATGTAAAAACTCAGGCCCCAGCCCGGTGGCACAGTTGGTTGGAACGTCTTCCCTTGCGCTGAGGGGCTGCTGGTTCAATTCCTGGTCAGGACATACGCCTGGGTTTGGGGTTCAATCCCCGGGCGGGGTGCATCCAATTGATGGTCACAAGTCTCTCTCGCTCTCTTTTTCTCTCTCCACTCTCTCTAAAATCAACACCTATGCCTTTGGATGAGAATTAAAATAAAAACCTTAGGAAATAACTCTTTGCAAAGTACATTGAGGCACTAATTGGGAGATAAACACACACACACACACACACACACATTGAATTTATTTTTAGTTCCATAAAAATGAACATGAGCCCTGAGTAGGTGGCCCTGGTGGTTTCATGCCCAGCCGGGCTGTGACCAGGAGGTCACCAATCCATGTTTCTCTCTCACACTGATGTTTCTCTCCCTTCCTCTCTCTAAAAATCAACAGAAACATATCTTCATGTGAGGATTAAAACAAATTAATTTGATATTTCACATAGAAATTGTAAACCATCATATGGTTTTGATTTCTTCTGAATTTGTTTTGCAAAAAAAAAGTGGAGTGTTTCACTTGAATGGGCATGTTCTCAAGTTACTCCAGTGCTGCTGCAGGACTGACTCTTGTAGGTTAAAGGGATGCAGAGTTAGGTGCTTTATTTATTTATTTATGTATTTAAATGGATTTAGGACATTTGAAAACAAATTAGGAAAATGTAATCATTTCAGTATTACCAGCAGGGCTTTGTGTAATGAGTGTGACATCATGACAGCGAAATACGCATTTTTAAGCTTTAAACAGGGAAAGCTTTATCTTGATATAGCCAATAGAAATACAATATGCAAATTAACCCATGCTATCTGTCTGCCGATTGGCTTAAGTTTCCCAGAGCGTCACATTCTCACCATCCAACGATGAGGTGTTTCATTGCTGTTCGGACATCAATTTATTCCTGTAAAGGTCTTTATTTTTTTGTTGTTTCATTAACAGATTATTACAAAGCAGTAAGCATGGGTGAGAAGCAGGCGTTGCACATGGGGAATGAATGAAAGCAAGGCTGCTGGTTTTCCTGGACGTGGGGAGTTGTTTAAAATCTCTTCTTACCCCCACCAGCAAAATTGCCCCGAAACGGCACCCTAAGGAAACGCGTGGGTTAGAGGCATCCCTGGCGCCCCGGTGCCAGGCCATGGGGCGTGCCGTGGGGTCACTGGGCCTGTTGGACCGGTAGAAGCTTTACGTATTCCTGGTATTTTTCTTCAGTAATAACAAAGGGAAGCACACACAGTGCTATGGCATCACCAACCTATGGCTCAGTCGCACTTGCAAGGAGGAAAAGAAAGTCCGTTGCTCCTTAGGGCGAAAGGCGAGGAACAGTCATTTAAATACTTTGTAATTTTTTGTAGATGTACTGCCCTCCCCCACCCCGTAGCTTGCAGCGCCAAGGTCAGCGGCGCGGCTTCGGCCCAGCTCAGGGAGGCAGGAGGACGACGGCCGCGGGCGGCCAGGGTCCGGGCGGAGGGGCGCGGGCGCCGGGCAGGTGGCTGCGCGGCGCGGCCGAAGGGGGCTGGGCTGCGGTCCCAGCGGCCTCCCCGCTGCCCACTCCCGAGGCGGGGACGGGTCGCGCCCGGAGGCCGCCGCAGGGACACGGTCAGCGGGACGGGACATGCCGCCGCCCCGGCCGGCCCCGCGGCCCCTGCCCTGCGCCGCCGAGCGCGGCCGTCCGTCCGCTGCGCCAGGGCGGACGCGGCTGCCACTCGCGGAGGCTCAGCGCGCAGGCGCCGCCGAGCCCTGCCTGGATGCTCAGTCAAAGCACTAAGGCCAAAAATAAAAAATAAAAAATAAAAAATAACCAGCAATTTATAGAAAGAAGAAGCTATAGTCTGTCGGGATGCCCAACACCAACAGGTAGGAGGCCATACTCTCGGTTAAGTTTGTGGGGAGGAGGGCTCAGCGTGTCCATGAAACTGCAGGTTCGCCGGGAAAGCGCTCCCCCTCCCCCTCCCCCCCAAGGTGGGTTTTTTGTTTTGTTTTGTTTTGTTTTGTTTTGTTTTGTGTTTTCAGCAATAAACTACATAATGGAAGTGCATTCGGACAATGCACCTTCCATAGGGCTTGTTCAAAGCTCCGTTTTGGGGAAGCGTTGCAAGACTGAGGACCGCCCGCCTGCGAGCCGCCGGGAACAGTTCCCTTGCAGCACAGACACAGCCTCCTCGCACCATCTTCGCGTATGTAATGCATGTCTCCCCCTCCTCCTCCTCCTCCCCCCATTATAAATCCAGGGGTGGCGGATTTCAGGTTTCGTAATGTTGCATGATGAGATCGGTATTTACCCGGGGACGTACCAGTGGGGAAATTAAAATCATCGAAGCAGTTTTGCCTGGGTTACCATCAGCATATTGCGAGCAAGTGAAAAGTGGCAAAGGAAATATGCTTAGTGGAAATAACAGAGGAAGCCGATTTTCCCGGTGTGATTCCCAGGCATCTGGAAGAAAACGTGCATTTGTGTGTGTGTGTGTGTGTGTGTGTGTGTGTTTTAATGAAGCCACTTTCGATTTGCAGCTAAGATGATCAGTGTAAATGGAAAGGCTTAATTGACCAAGAAATACAGGTTCGTGTTAAATTTATTTGAATCCAGGCATCCAAGATTTACAAATGGAAGTCCATTATTCCTCTGGGTGTGTTTTCCTGGCCAGTATTTGCATTAACCATTTTTAATAATCATGTGTGCTTAAAAGAGAAAAGATTTGCCAAAAATGGGGTGGGGTGGGAGTGGGGAAACAAAAGATTAAACCACATCCAATCCTGGGATAATTTCCTATTAATTTAGAAATCAGAAATGTTGAAATTATGCTCTAATGAATCAGCAGATACACTCATAATATGCAGCATGAATAGTGAGACATGAGTTAAAAGACAGATATATTGCAATGGTTCTTTGGATCCATATCTACAGGGGAGTTACCTATAAAATACTGACAGATACTAATAGACCTCAGATAAATGTGGTCTCCTCTCTGTCTTCTGTTATCAGTCTTGTAGATTCCATTGCAACACTAGTGACGAATTCCTAGACTGGCATATTTTATGATTGTGGAACATTATCCCTTTTGTCCTAAAGGTACCTAAAAAAAAAAAAATACGTATGTTCTCCAAAAGAGGAACATTTTTAAGTTTATCCAGCTTGGAAAACTAAGCAAGCCAATTGTCTGAACTCTCAAGCAAAAATACTTAAGCAAATAATAATATTCAAAATTAAAACTTTACTTACTTCCCATAAATCAACAGCTTTATGTTAGCACTGCCTGACATCATTACTTCTTACCTTCATACCTGATAGCTCTTTTTTCTCCCCCCCCCCCCAGATATTCTGATGGCAAATCAAATGGAAGAAAGGAGGAAGCATGACAGCAGATTGGATCGATTCTCTTTGTGGATTACATTTTCAGTAAAATGTATGGGTCTATCTCTTCCTTGTTCTGTCTAGATCATGAGACTTGACTAAGGCTGTATCTTTAACCTCCATCCATCTATGGCGAACTATAGCCATGCAGCTGACAACATTTTGCAGAATCTCTCCCCTCTGACAGCCTTTCTGAAACTGACTTCCTTGGGTTTCATCATAGGAGTCAGTGTGGTGGGCAACCTTCTGATTTCCATTTTGCTGGTGAAAGATAAGACCCTGCATCGAGCACCTTACTACTTCCTGTTGGACCTGGGCTGTTCTGATGTCCTCAGATCTGCAATTTGTTTTCCGTTTGTGTTCAACTCTGTCAAAAACGGCTCTACCTGGACTTACGGGACTCTGACCTGTAAGGTGATTGCCTTTCTGGGGGTCCTGTCCTGTTTCCACACTGCGTTCATGCTCTTCTGCATCAGCGTCACCAGGTACCTGGCCATCGCTCACCATCGCTTTTACACGAAGCGGCTGACCTTTTGGACGTGCCTCGCTGTGATCTGCATGGTGTGGACTCTGTCCGTGGCCATGGCGTTTCCCCCCGTCTTAGACGTGGGCACTTACTCATTCATCCGGGAAGAGGACCAGTGCACCTTCCAGCACCGCTCCTTCAGGGCCAACGACTCCTTAGGGTTTATGCTGCTCCTCGCTCTCATCCTCCTAGCCACCCAGCTTGTCTACCTCAAGCTGATCTTCTTTGTCCACGATCGAAGGAAAATGAAGCCGGTTCAGTTTGTCGCCGCGGTAAGCCAGAATTGGACTTTCCATGGCCCCGGAGCCAGTGGCCAGGCAGCTGCCAATTGGCTGTCGGGATTTGGAAGGGGCCCCACGCCACCTACCTTGCTGGGCATCAGGCAGAATGCAAACCCCACGAGCAGAAGAAGGCTGTTGGTCTTAGATGAATTCAAAATGGAGAAAAGGATCAGCAGAATGTTCTACATAATGACTTTTCTCTTCCTCACCTTGTGGGGCCCCTATCTGGTAGCCTGCTACTGGAGAGTCTTTGCAAGAGGGCCTGTGGTACCCGGAGGGTTTCTGACAGCTGCCGTCTGGATGAGTTTTGCCCAAGCAGGAATCAATCCTTTTGTCTGCATTTTCTCCAACAGGGAGCTGAGACGCTGTTTCAGCACAACCCTTCTTTACTGCAGAAAATCCAGGTTACCAAGGGAACCTTACTGTGTTATATGAAGGAGCATCTGTACATCTCTAGCCTTCTGAAACACTGACCTTCTCTGTTCAGCAGCTGTGGCCTGTCGCCATGTCTTGAGAAGAAAATCAAGAATGAGATTAGTGGTTGTAAGGGTTTGGGGGACTTTCTGCAGCCTTTGCAATGGATCACCTATAATCCTATTTTAAATCTCGGAGTGGTCCTGCTGACTGCCTGCCCATGGAGGTTTGAAATTAAGAAGAGACTGAACTACTGCCCTCGGTTGCTTTATGTGGTTGAGAACTAGGTAATGAAATTAGCAGGTGCTAAGTATCAGTGCTAAATGCTGTGTATATCACTACTTATGAAAAAAAATTTTTCAAAAAACACTAGCGTTGGACATTTTAAGTTAAGTTGACTTGAGGTAAATATGTTGATAAAAAGTAATTTTAGAGGTTTGAAGAGTTTAAAACATTTCATACTATTATTGTTTTGCAAATACTAAAATACTTGGGAACTGAAAATACCATAATCCGCTAAAGATATGCCATGAATTATTGAATTGTGACATTTTTTAAAAATCATCTTGTAAGTTTGGAGGTGCATTCCAAAGCAGTATATTGGTTCCAATTAGAGTTTACTTTTAAAAAAAAAATGTGTTTTTATTGATTTTTGGAGAGAAAGGAAGAGGGAGGGATAGAGAGATAGAAATATTGAGAGAGAGAAACATCCCTGGTGGGCTGTGTCCTGCACGTCCCCTGCCGAGGACTGAGCCACAGTCCAGCCATGTGTTCTGAACAGGAATCAAACTGCTGACCACTGGTTTCTGGGTAGACACTCAACTGCTGAGCCACACCAGTTGGAGCTCTACTTTTTAAAAGTTAATACATTACTATTACTAAATACCACTTTCCTTACCTAGCATTGAACTGTAGTATTTGATTTTTGTTGATTTGGCGCAAAATTTTCCCAGTTCACTTTTATTTGGCCAGGAAGGCAACATTAATAGTACAGTTGAGCTGTTCTAATAATTCAGAACAAACCTATGTTGCCTTGAAGAGTTATCTAATATCTTTCATCTTACTTAGTATTGGAGCCAGTCGCCAGAGGAAATCAAATCAGTAACTGGTCATGATCATACATCAGAAAGTCCATGGAAGATCATTAATGCTCTCTTTTCTTTTTCCTCACGCGGTTTAAAAATTCAAGTGCACATTATTGGAATCATGAAATTGTGCTCCTCATTCTAGTATGTTCTGAGAAGCAGGCAGTTGGTGTATGTTTGTATTTTAGGTCAGCTGTGAAAGGGAGACCACAGCCTTAGTATGACATCCTGCACAGTTCGTGGAGTGTTTATTCTGCAGAGGGCACGGTCTTGTTTATACTTCCTGCACATTCAGTGTATTTGTCATTTAAATTATTTCAGATTTAACTTGTGAAAGCTTTAATATGATTTTTGGTATTTTAGAAATATATTAGAGTCTGTGAGTCTCATTCTTTAAAATACAGATGTGTGAATTTCAATATAAAGTTGCATTTGCCAAAACTTAACTGTGTAGCCTGTTATTTTCTTGGAATAAGTTTTACAGTTTTTGACAATTAAAAAATTTTTGGACCTGGAAAGCAAACACAAACTAGGAAGACAAACTTTAATATGGTTTTTTTTTATTTTGTTGCTCATTATTAATTTAGAAATGAAAATGCATGAATGATAGAGAGTATAAAGCTGATATATCAACAAACTATATTATCTCTAAAAGCATTATTTGATAGCTTATTATAATTATCTTTCTCTTTATTTTTATAAGCCAGTAACATTTAGAGACATACCTGTATACTTGGTTAATTCAGAATTTTCATATAAATATCACATTTTAATTTGTGGCAGAGTAGAAATTTGGGATTCTAAATATTTAGCTTGTAAGAAGAATAGTTTACAATAATGTTACGACAAACCAGACAAGCTGTTATTGTTTTTTTGTTTATTTTTTCATTGTTTTTATTCATTTGGGGGTTTTTGTACTTAAAAAATATGTTTAGGAATAATGGAACAGAATTTTCAATGCTAAAGTATATCTGTGAAGAGAATATATACATATAAATAAGGAAAAATAAATAAAATATCTCTGTGAGGTACATAACTATTCAGTTTGCTCATATAAAATCATCTGAGGTGATGATTTAATGAGGACACTGTTAGACCTCATTTTTACTTTATACCAAAGTTGATTGGATCTGAAACAGTTTAATGTATAACACTGGGTTAAATCTAGCAGGAAAGTCCCATGGTTGCTACTAAAAGCATTATTCAATATACTACAATCAAGGAAATTTTACCAAAAGATATTCTGGAAACATTATGTGTCCAACTAAAAAAAATTACAGTAGGGGCATTATTACAATGATTATATTTATAGAGAGCAACTGGGAGAAAATTCAGCAAGGATCTTGAGGACAGAGAGAGGCCAGTCGCCATGGCATATTTTGGAATCTTAAATTTCTGTGCTATTAATGCTATACACAAAATGGGAGTTAAAGTTCCTCCATATCTTGACTGTCCACTTCCATATGAGAGATATTTCAGTTCCTTCCAGAAACCTGGAGGTGTCTTTTCATCCATTTTTATAGCTTTCTGCAAGTTAGCTTGTGAATGCCTGGGTTAAGGAAGGCACTAAGATGCCCACTCCCAGGGAGCCTCCCCTGGTACTCAAGAAAAGATGAGAATTATCTATGAAATGATACATATCTCTGTTATTTAAGTACGCCACTCCTTCAACTTTTCTGTTGCCCCTTATTGGAGATATACAACAAAATTACCTAATCTATTAGCTGAAAAGTTGTCTGGCCTGCAAAATTCAAATACAATTAAACATATTTATAATTGTAGAGACATATTCCTTCTCAGCCACGAAGTAGAGTTGTGTTGCAACAGGTGTTACTGTAGGACCCTTGCAAATGGAACCAAAAATCTTCACTTATATGTATTCGCCATTAGGTAAATTTACCTTGTGCCAGTTTTTACTTTATTCCACCGGCATCATAGACTGTATTGTTAGTAAAACAAACAAAAAATATCCAGCTTATATTGGTTTCATATAAAAAAAGTTAAGATGATAAACGGTAATGTTTCAAATGCTCACTGAACACAATTAATTTAGGTAGATAGTTATCAGAATTAGGGTTATTTATGATTCCAAAATCTTATGACTTTGTTTTTCTGTGCAAAATACATCACTTTTATGTCTGTGAATATTCTCTTACAAATGTTTTGAATGGAAATTGCAGAGTCTATTAAAATAACGGTTTGTTGCTGACATTTTTATTGTTCTCAACTGGGAGCATGTTAGTGTTCTGTGACTTTCCCATTCCCCAGAAACGTTTTTAAAACCACATTGAAATGATAGAACTGTTTGATTTTTGAGGCACAAGTTCCTAATTAGCCTATATAATGGTTAAAACGAAGATGTTATTTGTAAATGATAGGATTCCTTTTTTGCCGTCAGACCATTTAACACTATCAAATACGTTAAAGGGATATGGAGAACTGGAACAATGGAGAAGAAATTTGGGGGCAGGGGGAGGCTAAATTTTTATTTTTTTATTTTTGCCTTATACTGCAGTATAACAGGCTTTAATTATATAAAAGAATTATATAAATAAGATCTGGTTAAGGATTTTTTTTTTGAGAAGGAGCTTTTATATCATCTCCTTTTGCCAAAGGGATGATATCTATTAGCTAGCTCAAGCCCTTTTGATTAAAAGGATTTTTAAGCACAATTTTCTCCCACCAGATCAGGCAGTTAATTCAAGAACTGAAACCTTGAAAGACTGGGGAGGAAAGAAAATAGAATGTGTTTTTCTCTGAGTGATTATAGAAAAAGGCCTCAGAAAACCACAGGTGGTTAAGGCTTGGGATTACTCAGAGCCACTGCCTCTACACCCCTCCCACCACCTCCTAGTGTCACAGACAACAAAATCATCTTTAGAAAGGTAAGCTTTTTTCTTTTTTAACATTTTGTTTATTGATTTCAGAGAGGAAGGGAGGAGCAGGAAGAGATAGAAATATCAATGATGAGAGAAAATCATGGATCAGCTGCCTCCTGCACTCCCCCCACTGGGTATTGAGCACACAACCTGGGCACAGGCCCTGACCAGGGACGGAACTACGACCTCCTGGTTTATCAGCCGATGTTTAACCACTGAGCCATGCTGGCTGGGCAGAAAGACAGGCTTTTAAGTTTGGCTTGGAGACAAAAAAGTTTCCTTTTTTTCTCTGTGTTTGGAAAATAATAGACTCTTGATACAAATATTAAAATTGATACTGTAATGCTTGCCCTGGTTTATGGGATTTTGAGTAGATAATAAAAAAGCATTTAACTTATATGATAGTCAAGATCATGAGGTGAAGAAGTAAGTCATTTTGTTTTCTCCTCCGTGAAGAAAATAAAAGTTGAGGATGTTAATTTTGTCCCAGGGATAAAAACACTTTTTGATCATTTTAGTAAGCATTTTTACTTACCCATCATTCAATCAATTATCATTCCCTGCATGTATGTTCTTGGGCAAGTTACTTAACCTTATATGTTTCATCAATAAAAAGGAAGTTACAAACATCCTGAGGTTATGACTTTGGCATCTTAACTGCTACTTTTTATTGGCTGTCTCATATAGTTCACCATCTAGCAGCAGAGACACAAATTATGAGGCAATGTGATAAGTGCTGTATGTGAGATAAGTGTTAAAGAAACACAGACAAGCAATTAACTCTGTGAAGGTGGGAGAAGGAAGGTGATGTCAGACAGAGGAAATAAAACGAGCAAAAGCTCAGGGTGTGTTCAACATAGAGATCCTCTACTCAGGGCCATCTAATGTGGTGTGGCTGCAGCTTTATACCCAGAAGGGGGTGGGGGTGGGGGGGGACCAACATGGCCTAAAGGTCAAAACACACAAGGTTTGGAAGCTTAAATGGTTATTGTTTGTTACCAGCTTTACAATCTTAAATAAGCTAATTCAACTCTTTGAGTCTCAATTTGCTTATCTGTAAAATGGAGAAGTAAGTAGTAGCAACCACTACTTTTAAAGATTTGTTTTGCTGAGCTAATAGTAACTATTATTAAGTACTTACTTCAAAGACCCTTTCTAAGTATTTTTCATTTATTATGATTATCATCATAGGTAGATGCTATTATTTTCCATACTTTACAAATAAAGAAAGCAAAGCACAGAGAAGTTAAGTAGCTTGCACAAGTTAGTAATAAGCAAGTCATGAATATAAAACACTTCACACAGTACCAAACCCAGAGTGAAAACTCAATAAATGTGGTTGCTGGTGGTATTGATTTTAACAAAATAGCCAAAGAAGGTGAGACACTATGAGGAGCTGAAGAGAGTGAGCGGAAACAGAGCTCCACCCTTCAGACTCCAGCTCCAACTTGTTCTCCCTCTTTTCCCGCTGGGAATCCAAAGGAAGCAAAGAACAGTTGGCTGCCTAAGCCCCCCTCTCTGCTTTCACATGGGATCATATTACCACCGAACCAGGAGAATCCATCCGACTGTTTAAACGATTCTTAGAAGGACATCGCTCACTATATCACTCACATTTTAAAAGGGGGCTACACGTTTTTAAGGTGGGCTACACACCTCAGGCCCGGTGGAGAGCTTTACTTAGATCTGACTCATAATCTTTGGTTCTAAATCAATTCCATTATATGCTATATAAAATGGAGATTTTTAAATGATGGTTATCAAACTCTGGGTACAGTCTTTTCATGAAGTCTGCTGTCAAATCTCCTTTTAATGGTCCACCTTTTAGGATCACCATTTCCAGGCGCATCCCAATTACTCATACCTATTTCCCTACCCTGAACTCTCTCCAGAGCCTTCTGTAACTCTAGCATTCATAACACTATGTAGTAAAGGGATGATTAATGCAGAATAAAATGGAAGAATAACCTCATCAGTCCTGCTTGCTCAGTATTTATGCATAAGCCTGGTCTTCACACTTTTCTATTTATTGACTCACAGTCAGTGGTTTCCCTACCCAGTCATCCTTCACTGCATTTTTTAAAAAACTGTTATTTTGCCCATTTGAACCCCCATACATTCTTCCCAGTTAAGCTTCATTCTTACTATTTGACTTCTTACTTTATCAGTAATTTGTACCGAGGAGATTCCGTCTTCTAATTTAAAGTGATAGCCTGTGCCATTCCTCCATTTCAGTTTGGTGATATTTGTGGTCTCAGGAAACATATTTTCTATTTAATTATCCTGTTAATGTGGGAAAGCATGCCAGCCTGGGTGTCAGGAGCTGTGAGTTGCTGACCAGCTTTAGGCCATGGTCAATTCACTTGATCTCTTAGTTCCCTAAACTGGATAATAAAGGGGTTGATCTCTAAACTTTTTCCAGCTTGAAAAAAACCTGTGCTTTATACCTCTGGGTTACTGATGTTCCTAGGACATTAATGACATGGTTATTTCTAACAAACATAGCTTCCAATTGCTGACACGAATACACTGAGAGCTATTTCCTATCGCTCATTATTTCAATTAACTAGGTTCCTTCCTAAGCAGCTATAGACCCAAGCTGATCCTAGCTTGTTGGTATCAAACACTATAGAATATCTATAGTAAATTAAAATACTTTTCCACTGGGCTTCTGTTTTATTCATGTACTAACTTCATCACAGCACTTTTCATTTTAATCAGACAGACTTTATGCCCTGATTTCCATTTGAAATGACCAAATTATGGATATTTATGGCCTGTTATTAATGTTTATGTTCTAGTCTCATTTTGTAAATAATTTTTTAGAGGGCACCAAGTTCCTGTTTCAAATATATAAAACATAAAATTTAGGAAGATATTTATTACTTGTGATTATAGAATGATCCATCTTTGAACAGACACTTAATAAGCACCTACTATGTACAAGGAGTTGTATTGGGTGCTTAATAAATTTTTTAATTGAATCTGGTATTGGTTGAGATTTTAGTCTTAAAGAATTATAAAAAGGACACAAATCTAGTTTTCTTCTTTTAACTGTTTTTGCTATGCAATTACATCCACAATAACATGGGCTTTTAAATTAAATCCAGTAAAAAAAGTGTTTTCCTACTATTTTTAATCACACCCTTAGAATTAAGTGTGATTTTTATTTATAATTTTTGGTTTACAGCAACAAAACTAGTTATTATAAAACAACTTTTAAAATATATTTTGAGTCTAGTTACTTTTAAGAGAATGAATTATGAAAGATTTTCTTATCATGGTATTTAAATTTTAGCTATGAATAAATATAAGTTGTGAAGCCTGGAGTTCATAATTCAAAAAACCAAATGCACCCACTTTTACATGGTGCTGATTCACTCCCAGTGCATTGAGAATTCTGTACAACTAGAGGCCCGGTGCATGAAATTCGTGCACAGAGTGGGAGTGGGGGGTAGGGGGGGTGTCCCTCAGCCCAACCTGCACCCTTTCCAATTCGGGACCCCTTGAGGGATGTCTGATTGCCTGTTTAGGCTGATCCCACTGGGCAGTCGGACAGCCCTTTCAAAATCCAGGACTGCTGGCTCCCAACCTCTCACCTGCCAATTGCCCCTAAGCACTCCCCTGTCAGCCTGATCAACACCTAACTGCTCCTGTGCCAGCCTGATTGCCCCTAACTGCCCTCCCCCTACCAGGATGGCCCCCCCCAACTCTCCTCCCCTGCAGGCATGGGTCCCTCCCAACTGCCCTCTCTTGCTGGCCATCTTGTGGTGGCCATCTTTGACCACATGGGGAAGCCATCTTGTGATGGTCAATTTGCATATTACTCTTTTATTAGATAGGATCATTGCATGAATGCATTTATTTATTTATTTATTTATTTTCCTCCCCACATGTTTTTATTTATTTATTTTAATTATTGAGGATATTACAGGTGTCATCTCCCAACACCCCTACTTGCCCCTCTCCAGCAAGCTCCAGCTCCACCCTTGACCTTCACCAGGAATATTGTCTGTGTCCATGAACTATGCATCTAAGTTTTGGTTGTTCTTTACCAGAGATCTGTCAGGCTGTTGCATGCTTCCATGCCTCTGGACCTATTTGTTCATCAGTTTATTTTGTTCATTAGATTTTACATATAAATGACATCATGTGATATTTGTCTTTCTCTTGCTGGCTTATTTCGCTTAGCATAATAACCTCCAGGTCAATCCATGCTATTCCAAAAGACAAGAGGTCCTTTTTTACAGCTGCATAGTATTCCATTGTGTAAATGTACCACATCTTTTTTATCCACTCACCTCCTGATGGACACTTGGGCTTCTTCCAGATCTTCGCTAGTGTAAAGAACACTACTATAAACATAGGGTGCATATATTCTTTCTGATTGGTGTTTCGGGATTCTTAAGATATAGTCTGAGAGGTGGGATCATTGGGTCAAATGGCAGATCCATTTTTAATTTTTTGAGGAATTTTAGAAATATTTCTTTTGAGGAGAGTTTCTTTTGCTGTACAAAAACTTTTTAGTTTGCTATAGTCCCATTTGTTTATGTTTCCCTTTGTTTCTCTTGCCCTAAGATAAGTTTTTGGAATATTCGCTCTAAAACTAAAACATTTTAATAAGAATTGCATTGAATCTATAGATTGCTTTGGGTAGAATAGACATTTTAATAATGTTTATTCTTTCAACCCATGAACATCATATATGCTTCCACTTATTTTCATATTCACCTGTTGCTTTCTTTGCTGTCCTATAGTTTTCTGAGGACAAGTCTTTTATCTCCTTGGTTAAGGTTATTCTTAAGGTACCTTATTTTTTTCATTGCAGTAGTAAATGAGGGTTTTTTTTTAGTTTCTCTTTCTAAAAGATTTTAGTATTGGTGTATAAAAATGCCATTGTTTTCTGGATGTTAATTTCGTATCCTGCTACTTTGCCAAATTCATTTATTAAACCCAGCAGTTTTTTGGTGGAGTCTTTGAGGTTTTCTATGTATATATCATGTCATCTGCAAATAATGACAGTTTTGCTTTCTCCTTTCCAAGTTATATACCTTTTATGCTTTCTTCTTGTCTGATTGCTGTGGTTAGGACTTGCAGTACTATGTTGAATAAGAGCGGTGAAAGCAGGTATCTGTCTTGTTCCTGCTCTTAGGCAAAATGCTTTAGTTTTTGCCCACTGAGTATGATATCAGCTGTCATATATGGCCTTTATTATTCTGAGCTGTGTTCCCTCTTTTTCTGCTTTGCTGAGAGTTTTTATCAAAAATAAGTGCTGGATTTGTGGAATGCTTTCTCTGTATCTACTGATGTGATCATGTGATTTTTATGCTTCATTTTGTTTATGTCATGTATCACATTTATTGACTTGCAAATATTGTACCAGCCCTAAATCCATCCCCAGAATAATTCTAATTTGGTCATGGTGTATGATCTTTTTAATGTATTGCTGAAATTAATGTGGTATTATTTGATTGAGGATTTTAGCATCTATCTTCATCATGTATATAGGCTTCTAATTTTCTTTCTTTGTGGTATCTCTATCTGGTTATGGAATCAGAATAATGCTAGCCTTGTTAAAGAGTTTGGAAATCATCCCTTTTCTTAATTTTTTTGAAATACCTTGAGTATAGGTATTGGGTCTTCTTGTAATGTATGATAAAACTCATCTGTAAATCTATCTGGTCCAGAAATTTTGTTTGCTGTTAGTTGTTTGATTACTGTTTCAATTGTATTAGTTGTTATCAGCCTATTCAGATTTTCTGATTTCTTCTGGTTGAGTTTGGAGAGATTGTATGTTTCCAGAAATTTATCCATTTCACCCAGGTTATCTTGTTTGTTGGCATAAAGATGCTCAGAGTATTTTCTTACAATCCTTTATATTTTTGTGGTGTCAGTTCACCTCTTTCAATTCTGATTTTATTTATTTAGATCTTCTTTTTCTGTTTCTTGATGAGTCTGGTTGAATGCTGATAAATCTTATTTATCTTTTTCAAGAACTAATTCTTGGTTTCATTAATCTTTTGTATTGTGTTTTTAGTCTTTATGTTATTTATTTCTACTTTGGTCTATAATATATCCTTCCTTCTACTTACTCTGGGATTTTATTGTTGTTCTCTTTTTAATTATTTTAGTTGTAGAGTTAGATAGTTTATTTGAATTTTTTTTGTTTGTTTATTCAAGTAGGCCTGTAAAACTCTGATCTTCCCTCTTAGGACTGCTTTCACTGTGTTCCATAGATTTTGCATTATTGTGTGTTCATTTTCATTTGTTGCCAGGAAGTGTTTATTTCCTCCCTGACATCATTCTTAACCAATTCATTGATTAATGGCATACTATTTAGCCTTCATGTGTTTCAATATTATTGTGTATTTTTATTATAGTTGAGTTCTAGCTTCATGCCATTGATAGCCAAGATGATGCTTGATATGATTTTAATCTTCTTGAACTTGTACAGACTTGTTTTGTGTCCTAAAATGTGGCCTATCTTTAAGAATGTTCCATGTATTCTTGAGAAAAATGTATATTCTGCCTCTTTGGGATGAAATGTTCTGTAAATATCAATTAAATCCATCTGATCTAGTGTCTTCTTTAAGGTCACTGTTTTCTTAATGACTTTTTGTCTGGAAGATTTATTCATTGATGTCAATGGGATGTTAAAATTCCCTACTATGCCCTGCCAATGGTTGAGGGTCAACCCATGAACCAAGAGGTTACGGTTCAATTCCCAGTCAGGGCACATGCCCAGGATGAGGGTTCTGTCCCCAGTAGGGGGCATGCAGGATGAAGCTGACCAATGTTTCTCTCTCTCTCTCTCTTCCTCTTTCTAAAAATAAATAAAAACTTACTTTAAAAAAATAAAATAAAATTTTCTACTATGACTGTATTTATGTCTATCTCTGCCTTACAGTCCTCTAGGAGTTTTTTAATATATGTAGGTATTCCTATATTGGGTGCATATATGTTTACCAGGGTTATATCCCCTTGTTGGAATGATTCCTTTAGTATTATGTAGTTTTCTTCTTTTAACCTTTGTTTTGAAGTCTATTTTGTCAGATATAAGTACTGCTAACCCTGTTTTTTTTACTTCTTGGAAAATATTTTTACCATCCCTTCACTTTCAACCTCTGTGTCTTTTGTTCTGAGGTGTCTCTGTTGTAGACAGTACATATATATAATCAAAAGACATAGGGTAACCAAATAGATATATGGGTCATGTTTTTTTATTCATTTGGTTACCCTATATCTTTTGATTGGAGCATTTAATCCATTTATGTTTAGGGTTATTATTTATAGGTACTTATTTATTGCCTTTTTAATTCTGTATGCCTATATTTCTTTCTCTCTCTTTCTTTTTCTTTTTACAACAGTCCCTTTAGCATTTCTTGAAATATTGGTTTGATGGTAATTATCTTCTTTAGCTTTTTTTTTTCCGTCTAGGAAGCTCTTTACTTCACCTTCTATTTTGAATGATAACTTTGCTGGATAAAGTAGTCTTGCTTTCACATCTTTGATTTTCATTACCTTGAATACTTCCTACAATAGCCTTCTGGTCTGTAGTGTTTCTGTTGAGAAATCAGCTGACAGCCTTTCAGAGCTCCCTTATAGCCTCACTTTTGCTGTCCTTATGATCCTCTCTTTGTCTTTAAAGTTTGCCATTTTAATTATGATGTGTCTTGTTATGGGTCTATTTGTGTTCCTCTTGATTGGGACACTCTGTGCTTCCTGAACTTGTATTGTTTTTTCCTTCACCAGGTTAGGGAACTTTACTGTCATTATTTCTTCAAACAAGTTCTCTATCCCTTTCTCTTTCTTCTCCCTCTGGTACTCCGATGATATGGATGTTGTTGTGTTCACATTGTCCCATAGTTCCTTTAAACTCTCCTCATGCTTTTTAAATGTTTCTTTTTCTTTTTACTACTCTAATTGAGTGTTTTTTCTACCTTGTCTTCCAAATCAATGATTCAATCCTTTACTTTATCAAGCCTGCTTTTAATTCTTTCCAGTGTGTTCTACATAGCAGATATAGTATTCTTCACTTCCACCTGGTTCTTATTCATGGCACCTATGTCCTTTTTTATGCTGATGTAGTTTCCATTATAGTTCCCATTTAATTCTTTGTAGCACTCATTAAGTTCCTAGAGCAGCTTTATAACCATTACTCTGAACTCTGTGTCTGATAAATTGCTTATCTTCATCTCATTTAGGTCTTTTTCTAGAGATTCCTTTTTCTTTAATTTAGTGATTGTTTATTGGTCTCCCCATTTTATTTTATTTGTCTCTTTGTGTTTGTTTCTATGTATTAGATATACCTGGTGTGATTACCAGTCTCCATAGGGTGGCCTTTTGTAGTAAATGTCATGTGAGATCCATTAGTACATTCTCCTTGAACTCCTAAGCTGTATGCTCTAGCAGTGACCCTTTTGTGGATTATTTGGGCTCTCCCCTTCCAATTGAGTCTTGATTTTTGTTGTCATGGGTGGGATCTCTTCTCAGGCTGACTAGTTGTGAGTCTCAGTCCCAACCATGTCATGTGAGCTGTTGTACAGACACTGAAAGGGCAAAATAACACAAAACAAAATACATAGGAAACAAATGAAAGCATACAAAAGATCCAGAAAATAATAGCAAAAACATCCACAAAAGAAAAGAGAATTAGGAAAGAAAACAAGAATAATGCACATAAAAGAAAGAAAAAGATAATAATACTAATAATAAAGTAAAAATAACCAGAATACTAAAAGAAAAAAGGGACAGAAAAAATATTTTGAAAGGAGAGAAATATATAAATATATAAGAGTAAGAAGTATAAATAGGAAAATGGGGGGAAAAAGACAAGAAGAGAGAGAAAAATGAGATAGTAAAAAGAAAAGAAAGAGGTAAATGAAAAGAAAAAATAGGGAAAAAAGAAAAAATAGAATATGAAAAAGAAGGAAGCAAAAAAAAGAGATATGTAAGAAACTACAGTGAAAGAGAAAAAAATAATATTGAAGCAATAAAAAAATTGAGGAAAAAGAAAACAAAGCAAATAAACAAAAACCAACCAAATGAAGTTCATCTGATCAGATTTCAGCGCCTGCTAGGGGTGCTGCTCTTAAGCTGCTGGAAGTTAACTGTCTTGCCTGCTGATTTTAGGCTCCCAGGAGGTAGTTTTGTGCAATCCAAAAGCTGCCAAGCTGTCAGAAGCTGTCAAGTTTGGCTTTTGGTGTCCTGTTCAAAGCTTTCAGCGATATTGTGGCTGCTTTCCCTGGACCTGTCTGCCCTTTGTGAGAACAAACAAATCATCTTTTCTGTCAAAGAACAGTTTAGACAGCTGCCATTTTTGGACTGCATGACTTGGCAGCCGCCATGTTGGCCGCATGGCTTGCAGCTCCCCTGGGGGCCGCCATCTGGAAACAGCAAAGGCCAGCCCCTGCCCTTGAATTAGCCAATCATGAAGGACTGTGTGCCTGAGCTCTAATCAAGAGTAAGGAACAGGTCACATGCATTAGGGATTATGAAGCAGAGCAGACCACCTGCTCAGTGTTTGCCTGCTTCCCGGAGCATGTGTGTGCACCCTTCTAGTAGAAGTAAAGATATTTGCCTTGCTGCCTGGCTCCTGAGTATGTTTTGTGTTCTATCAGGACCCCTGAGTTGGGGGGCTCGCCTTATTTCTTACACCTTGGGAGGAACAAGCAGAGCTCCTAGGTTGGTATTTAGCAGCACTGGGCCCTAAGGCAGGTGGAGGGTGTGTACGCAGATTATTTCCCTGACGTTGGCAGGGCAGAGACCTTCTTAGGTAGGCTGTTGTGTCTGCTGGA
>PVJC01024658.1:0-25379 GCA_004026665.1 Murina feae | reverse complement strand
TCTCTCTCTCTCTCTCCTCCCTCCCTCTTTCTCTCCCTCTTCCTCTCCCTTCCTTTCTACAATTAATAAAAACATACAAACAAATAAACAAAAACTACCCAATGCCTTCCCATTGATTATGCTTCATATAAACTCCATGCTCCACCTCCTAGACTCCAAGGCCATCTTTACAATTAACTTGTAACATGGTGCCTGCCTACTTCTCTGTCACCTAGCTTAGCTCTTTCCTTCATTCACTGTATTCCATTTCCTCTGTCTGGCCCGTTTTCTCTTCCCCAAAGACACTAAGCTTCTTTCTGTTTTGTGTTTTGTTTTGTTTTGTTTTTCCACTTAATATTCCCATTGTCCAGAAGTTCTGCCCCAGATCTTTGAATGGTTGCTTTTCTTGTGGGTTTGGTCTCTGCTCAAATGCCATCATTTCAAAGAAACCTTCCTTAATTACTCTGTAAATTATCCATCACCCCAACCCCAGCACTGTCTACCAGAACATTTTATTATACATCTTTATTAAATTAGCTTTTTCATTAGTTTATCTTATGACTGTCAGTCACACTCTTCCCCACAAATGGATTGGAAGTTTTATCCAAAGGTATACCTTTTTTGTCTTCACCCCTATAACATAGCACTTAAAACAACATATGGCATATAATAGAGCCTCCTCAAAATTTTTTGTTTGCTTGTTTCTCTGCTCAGACACACTGTCAACATCATAGACCAGGCAGGCCCCTATTACCTGGGTAGCAATCAATAGGGGAATCAGAAACACTTCAAAAAATTCTAGAAATTATTTTCATCAAATATTCCTTTTTAAAAATATATTTTTATAAATTTCAGAGATGAAGGGAGAGGAAGAAAGAAATAGAAACATCAATGATGAGAGAGAATCATTGATCATCTGCCTCCTGCACGCCCCACACTGGGGATCAAGCCCGCAACCCGGGCCTGTGCCCTGGCCATCCATGACCTACTGGTTCATAGGTTGATGCTCAACCACTGAGGCAAGCCAGCTGGGCTCACCAAATATTTTTTATTTTATTGGTATTTAATTCTTACATATTTTCCATTCAAGTTACTTTACAACTTTTTTACATACAGATATGGTTTGCTAAAATACGTAGATCTCTGATATTTATGCTTCTCTTACCAGAGCTCCTAAATTGGCAGCCTGCAATTTGAATCTGGCTAAAAAATGTTTGTTTCACATGCATGAAATTTTAAATTTGAAGTCAACACTTACAAGTTGTTGAATTTCACATCAAAACCTGGATTTCCAGCTGCTCTTCCAAGTCAAATAGTGGTGCACTATTTGCCCATAACAACAATGAGGCATAGACCCAGATGGGGACTTAATACACTGGTTTGACCACAGTCTCCACACCTCTGTACTGATTGATCCCAAAGCATTTCACATGTTTGTATTATCTACCTGGGCCTCAAGCATGTCACCCATGCAGTCTACATCTTCATGCTCTCGGATTGCATGTCTATATGCTAACATATCTAGTCTTCCATTCCAATGTTGGAATAATTCTGAATTAGAAACACTCTCTTTCTCTAAAATGCACTTATCTTCTCTTACACTTTATATATTGTGTGGCAGTAAACAGTAAAATACGTTTCATGAGTCTAGGAAATTGAGGGAGAATTGAAAGATTAGACTTTGTATTACTTGTGCCCTTTCCACAGAATCAATATTCTTACACTTAACTGAGTTCACAGACAAATTCACAATTTAGTTACTATTAGTCTAAGGTGACCAGATTTTAATATTGGTAAAGCAGGACACCATTGACCGGGGGGATTCTTTTTTTATTATTATTACTTAAAATACTACAAAGAGTAGTACATATGTCTCTTTCCAAAAATCGGGACTTTTAAAAAATGCTGCGGAATGCAGGACAACTTGTTAAAAATCGAGACTGTCCCGCCAAAAGTGGGACATCTGGTCACCTTATATTGGTCTCAATTCCAGTTTTTAATATACAACTATAGTACATTTTAAAATATGCCCACACATGGCCACTTATTACTAAAACATGATGAAGAGAAATGCTTGGCCAATTATCTCTTTAAGTACGTTGTTCTCATTTCCTATTCAGTTGTTTTATAACAATATGAATGGTGTAAAACTTTTATGGTATTTATGTAAAATTCCTCTCTATATAAATATCATCAGAACAAAGAAACTTACTGGTTTATCTCCTAAAAATGCCATCATTGGAGAATAAAACTGATAATCGATAAAGTTGATAACTTATCTTTAGAAGTTAAAAGTTGATTATGAAGGTTTTGGATTTACTTTTTTAATTTTAAATACTTTAGTAAATCTTAAATTATAGATAAGCATGTCTATGCAATGACATCCTATATAATAAAAGCATAGTATGCAAATTGTCTCCTCGACTGGGAGTTCATCTGGGAGTTCGGTCAGGGTGCAAGGCAGGCCAAGGTAAGGGAGGGAGGCCCTGGCCAGCAGCTGGCAGCCACTAGGGACCCTACCAGTGCATGAATTTTGTGCACTGGGCCTCTAGTACACATCATATTTAGTATCCGTATTCTTCCTGGATTATGGGAAAGTTTAGTTTGTTAGGAGAGCTTGGCCAAATAGTCTACGCCACAAAATACCACCCTTCACAAGACAGAGATGGCGGAGCCCACATCTCACCTCCTTGGCCACTTCACTCCCACGAGCAGCTGTAGTGTCTAAGCAGCACACTATATGGAAGAGCGTGCTTAGTCATCTCCTTTCTTTCATTAAAATAATTTTACACATTTTTTCTTTTAAACTGTTTAATTCCATTATTCATTTAAAAAAACTAGATAAGATCATAGTTTCATACATATACACACAGTTATAAAAACAGCATGTCAAGGGCTAACATTTTCCCCTAATTAAAGAAACTTGAAGAATTATCCAGTCTTTTCAGAAATGAGACTGTTTCTTTCCAAACTGAAAACCACCTATTTACAGGTTAAGTAGAAAGGAGAAAAAACTCAAGGCATAAATGGAATTTTAGAAGATAAGCTAGTAAGTTTCTCAGTTCTGATAATATTGGTATATGAAGAAATAGTATATAAACACCATAAAATTTTTATATAATTAATGTTGTCATAAAACAACTCAAAATGGACTGAGTAAACCAAGAGATGTAACTTTGATATGATTAAAGAAATATCAGAATCACAATTTGGATTATGTATACATGCACAATTGTATGTAATATTATATTAGAACTAGAGGACCAGTGCACAAAATTCTTGCATGGGGAGGGGGTCCCTCAGCCTTGCCTGCACCCTCTCTAATCCAGGATCTCTTGGGGGATGTCCAATGGCCTGTGGGATCAAGCCTAAACCAGCTGTAGGACATCCTCTCACAATCTAGGACCACTGGCTCCTAACTGCTCACTTGCCTGCCTACCTGATCACCCTTAACCACTCTGCTTGCCTGCTGGTCACCTCTAACTACCTTCTCCTACTGGCCTGATCACTCCTAACCACCTCTGCCTTGACCCCTGCCACTTTGGATTTGTCCAGAAGGACATCTGGAAGGATGTCCAGAAGATGTCTGATCTAATTAGCGTATTACCCTTTTATTAGTATAGATATGTTTCATTTATGCAACCTATATGTGCATAATATATAAAAATATATAATTTTACATCAAAGTTATCACTTTGAATGTCATTTCATTTAAAAATACCAACTTTGCCCTGACTGGTTTGGCTCAGTGGATAGAGCATCGGCCTGCGAACTGAAAGGTCCCAGGTTCGATTCCGGTCAAGGGCATGTACCTTGGTTGCGGGCACATCCCCAGTAGGAGGTGTGCAGGAGGCAGCTGATCGATGTTTCTCTCTCATCGATGTTCCTAACTCTCTATCCCCCTCCCTTCCTCTCTGTAAAAAATCAATAAAATATATTTTAAAAAAATAAAAAATAAAAAATAAAAATACCAACTTTGTCTACAGGCAGTTTTCTTACCAAATTGGTTTATTGCCTAAAATTGATAAGGTCAAAGTATAAATGGAACCAAATCAAACAGACTGTAAAACTGATCTAACATATTAACCTAACATATCAGAGAATATTGAAATAGTTTAACAAATTCTTATAATCATAAGCAAAAGCAAAATTCTCAAAAAACTAAAATACAGTTTTGAACTATTCAATTTGCAAAATTGTATTTTTGAAAAATCAAAAAACACCAAAAATCATTTCAAAAGGAAAAGGGGCACAGACATCACTTTTTGTAAATAGTTGAAATCACAGAGGCCTTGACTTACTCCAGTATATTGCATCTGTGGAAATGAAGACCTGGGATAAGTCAGATACATCATGTTATCAAGGGTCTGGGTCTCCTTCTACTCAAATAAATACCCTTGGCATATAACTATGCCTATCATCTAGGCCAGCAGTTCTCAACCTGTGGGTCACAACCCCTTTGGGGTTGAATGACCCTTTCACAAAGGTCACCTAAGACCATCCTGCATATCAGATGTTTACATTATGGTTCATAACAGTACCAAGATTACAGTTATGAAGTAGCAACAAAAATAATCTTATGGTTGGGTCACAACATGAGGAACTGCATTTAAAGGGCCAAAAGGATGAGAGCCACAGATCTAGGCAAAGCTTTGCTACCTTCATCTATAGACACACTGAGTGAAGAATCTACTGCACTCTCTTCTCACTTCAAGAACAAGACGATATTTTTATATCAGAGTATAACAAAGCCTAAGTAATGATTTCTTAAATAATAAGCAGAATTTATTTATAATTAATGGATAGCAAATTGTAAGACTTCCATGGCAATATTTTCTGATGAGCAAATAAAATCTTGAACATGAGTCCATAACATTTTATTTCTCACCCTATAAGAAAATATTTATAAATAACATATGTGAACTATTTAATACTTAATTGTGAATATATAAATATTTATGAAAAATATAGTTTTCCTTTAACTCATAATCTTTCTTTTGTTTTGAAATAGCAACCACTATTTCAAATGAGATAAATGAATGTGTAGACACTTTGTAGATGGTAAAGTAGTATATTATTTATCATTAGTTTTTTTCAAGTCTATTAAAATAAGGGCATCAGAATGTAATCAGAATATGTGGAGGGGGTGGTGGTGCTGCTGATGGTAGAGGAGGTGGAGAGGTTCTTGGGCTAGTAGAGGTGGGGAACATCCAGCCCACAGGTCATATAAGGCTCTCAAAATCATTCGATCTGGCCCTGCCAAGGCATTAGGGATGAATTAATTAAATGTTTGACTAAATATAGCAGGCTAATTTTTAGGTTTATAATTTTGTATGGTCTGGGAATGATGTTATAAATATACAAATGGCTCTTGGCAGATAAAAGGTTCCCTGCCCCCAGGAGTAAGGCTAGTTGCCAGGGAATGAGACCATTATTGTCCTAGGTCAACCGCTGAAACTAACTGAGTCAGAGTATAGGATCAAGGTCTATGCCAAGAGAGACAAAAGGGAAGAAGAAGGCTGAGACCAAGGATGGCACAGTAGAGACAGAGTAACAGAGTGTAGATGGCACAGTAGAGGGAAAGTAAATGAGTGTATAAGTAAGTAGAAAATGAAAACCAATGCTAGATCTAAAGTAAAAAACAGGTTAAAACCCATCCTGGGAAATTCAGTTAAGGAGTCACATGTAGGAACTACATCTGCTAATGTGTCCAGTTTTGTTCTGATGGATCTCTTCACAATTGAGCTTTTGTTACATTGGCCTAAGGTAAAGCTCTTCTTAAAGAAGTCTACTTCTTCATTTTTCAGGATATCTACACATATTCTAAAACAGTCTATAAAATATTATAAAGAAGACCAATTTACTCTCTGCCTCATGGGCAAAAGCCTGTAAAACTAATAAATCAAATAACACAGAATAGTCATTAAACTATAAATTTTCATATTTATGGCATATTTTTGTGATTATATGTAACCTATAAAATAAACACAAATTCATTTTATCAAAACCACAAAGATCAATATGCCTGAAATAGGTGAAAGTGTTTAGAATACAGAACTATTAATAGAGTGTAAAACTAGAAATCAAGTCTGTACTATATTAAAGAAATATTAGCATCAAAATATAGGGGATTTCACCATCAAAATAAATCAGTTCTGCTTAGTCTATGTCAAGCCTACTTGATACAGATATACTGAATAAATATTTCAGAAATCCCAAAATTTCTTGTGAATCAGGCCCAGATTTTTTTAAAAAATGCAAAAGACTTACAGTGTACAGGGTAAGTTCAACATATGCCTTAAAGCAAGTTCAGTTAAGCTCATAAAAATATTAGAAACCACATGTTTTACCATGAGTACTTTAAATTGGGTAAGAGCAATATACCTTGTTACCAGGTAAGCTTGGGAAATATAGAACCTAAATTTAGATGCTTACTATAAAACAGACTCCCCATCCCCCGATTTACCTACTGACCTATCTGTCTCGCTTTCCCCCAGACGGGCCCATACAATAGACTTGGAATTCAGCCCATTTGGCCAGACCCTGAAAATGTTTCCAGGCTCTGTGAAGCTCTTCTGGGGATTCTACCTGCCTATGTACCCTATTTACCGACTGGCTAGAATTCACCCTTAGATCTATATCAGTCCAGATCCAAAATGGCCTCATGATACCACCCACCTGACGCCACCCTACCACAGAAGAAACCCACAGGTGTTGGTTCCAATCTATACCAGTCTCAATTTCAACTCACTTACTGAGATTTTATTATCTGGATTTGGGGCTCAGTCTGATAGTAAATTTCCCCTAACCCCTGATAATTGTGAGTTAATGATCCTATGTCAGTCAGCTCGTTTACGGTCCTACATGTTTCAAATGATCCCTCAAAATATTATGGAGACAATTCAATGGCATTAGACCACATCCTGTCATATAATTAATCTGCAATTTCACTATAAGAAGAAATGTTACAGAAGTAAACAGGTTAAAAAATTTATTCAGTCACTTGGGGAGACTGCTGAAAATCAAATTTCAATAGACGCTATCCATTCCACACTAACTATTTCACTTGTTGAATGATATGCTTTTTTTTTTCTCCCTTAAGTGGTAGTTGGCGTAAAGCCACCATCCCCATTAGCTACATACTTGGTGAGAAACAGTGGAAATTTTTTGTCCTGCTTATCTAGAAATCCTGCTCTCCCTTAGCCATTTGTGAGTCAGTGTGTTCTTTTTTTTTTTTTTTTTTTAATTCAACTATCGCAAAAGTTCTTTGTTTCAAGGCTAGAAAAGAATTTTCTAAATTCTGTTCAATGCTAAACTCCTAATTAGAATTTAAGACTGTTTTTATTTGGAAGTCCATAAAGCTAAATCCAGTTTGAATATAAATTTCAACGTTGCAGTGGACTCTACAAAGGACTCCACTAACATTTCATCACATATCTCAGGAAAGGATCTAGATGAGTTCACATGGTAAAGTAGAAGAAAGAGTGGCTCTGACCAAGAGGTGGCCTGGGTGTCAATCTTAGCTTTTACCACTTACCTTTATAATTTAAATTACCACACATTTAAATTCATCCCTGTGACCATTCAATCACTTATTCCTTCAACTAACATTTAACATATATCTCCCATGTTCCAGGCACTTTGTAGGCACTCGGGGCAAAGCATGAGCAAAACAAAAATCTCTACTTTTGGGGTGCTTGCATTCTAGGGGAGTCAGACAGACAATAAATAAATGAACAAGTAAAATATATGGCGTGGCTGACGGTGATAAGGGCTATGAGAAAATGCAGCTGGAAAGGAGACTGGAGAGGAGAGGATGAGGAGTAAGCCCCCATGACAACGCGAGATTTGTACAGAGACCTCATAGACGTGACAGAAGGAACTCTTAAGTGTAAAAGGGAGACGAATATTCAGGGGATGGATGTGTATTGAGTCCCAAGGTAGAATGGTGCTTTGCGGCTCTGAAAACAACAAGGAGGCCAAGTGGCTGCAGAGGAGTGAGAGAGAGGAAAGGGGCTCGAAGTTGAGATCAGAGGGAGTGGCAAAACACAGTTATCCAACCCTGGGGGCCAGTAAAGATGTGGGAACACACAGGGAGATAACTTCAAGTCTATGTCATTCGCATGAAGTTAGAGGGAGTGGTGAGGAATGGTTAAAGTATGGATGTATTCCGAAGATTTGACCAACACGAGTTGACAACAGAGCGGATTTTAAATGGCAGTTTCTTAACATGGAGCCCAAAATATAGGAAATATTGACCTCTAATTTATGGCTATATGATCCCAATCCCATGATCAATCTTCTAAACTTGCTTGTTGTTTTCAGCAATTATTTTACACGCCTCTGCAATCCATCCTTGGCCATCATTCCTGATTATTCAGCATCACTTACTTTTCCTGCCTCAGGATGCAAGTCCTTCACTATCTCAAAGTCAGTGACCTCCCAGTTCTTCTCTACTTCAGCTACCTACAAACACCTACCTGGACCTTGTCATAACATTAATAAACCTATCAAAGCATGAGCTCTTAGTAGGCCCTCTTTAAATATGAGCTCTTCTCTTATTACTTCAAAAACCACATGTCCACTGAGTATTCTGTCCTAACCATAGGCCACAGGCCGCTTCTAATTGTCATGTGACATTAGGCAGCTAAGAACCCATGACTTTTCCCACCCATTTCTCCTGCATTTTTCCATTTCCTCTCCAGGGATGGCCTCTGTTTTGCAGACACACATAATATTTCCTCAAGTCTAAAATACAAAAAAAAATCTGCTCTTCTTCCACTGATGGCTCTGTACCACCTCTGGCCAACTCGAACCAGTCTGACCTAACTACAACCATCATACACCTGCAGGCACTGAACACACTGGTGTTCAGAACAACTGTTTAGGTGCTCTGACGCTACAGACCTACTGCAGAGACTTAAGAAAACTGAAGTGGGTCTATCCTATTGGACCTCACTATCTTGTGCTGCTTCAGCAGAAGTCCAAAAACAGACTCTTTTTATGGCCATTTAGCTAGTTCCCTAAACAGACTGTCCAAACTCACCAGGTGATTTCATAAGTGATGACTTGTGCAAAGACATTTGAAAAGTCTGGACCAGTTTGCGTAGAAGCCAGGTCTCCTGATACCCACCACAACACCCTACTTAGCACATCCTGCACTTCCATCACTGAGCTCAGCACCCGATAAGGTCTTCTGATGGTGATAAAAATGACTATGGCAATCACTTTATAAAACAGACTAAGGATGCCCAGAAGACAGCATCTTCTTCACATGATAAATATGATGCTTCAGGATGTGTATTTTTATTACATAATACAGCTGCCTATTTCTGAGATGTCAAAAAAGAAGTAATTGATCATTTTCTAAATTTATTTATGCTTCATGGTTTCAGCAAAAACTAAAATTGTTACCTCTCCCATAATCATTATGCTATGCATAAAGTAAGCATTACCATAATATAGCTTCATAGAGAAGAAACAGTGTAGGAAAGTGCTTTGAAACATTTTCCCATTAGAAAAAAATTCATCATGTACTTCTCCACAAACTATTTCAAATGAGAACAGTTAGGGAAGTATACCACATTAGTGCTATTTTATACCCAAAAGTGTTTTTTAAAGGTGTAGTTTTCCTGCCAAACTATATACTTCATGACCCCAATATAATCAAATGATAAATTTACACTTTAATTTCTCAAAATATTTGCAACCCATTATGTCTGAAAACAAACCTTGGGTCTGTCTTTCTTCCCAAACTTGTCCACTTTCAGAGTTCTGACCCTCCATGTCTGACACCAACATTCTCCCAGGTAAACAAGTCAGACACCTAGCAGACATAAATTATACTCCTCTCTATCTTACCCTCCCCCCATTAACAATATGATATTAAGTATATCATATTGTTAACAATATGATATTAAGTATTTTTTACCTCCTAAAATGACTTTATTTGTCACATCTATGCTTCTCTCTCTTATTACTACCATCCTGGCACAAAGCTGTCATATCACCATCTGGCTGGTATACTGCAAGAGCTTCCTCATTGGTATCCCACAATCATTCCTTCTAGGTTAAGTGAAGCACAAACCATCTATTTGTTGCAGGCATAATAAACAACCCCACATCCCAGACCTCAGTGAAGGTATTTAGGGTTTGAGACCATAAAACACATATTTATATTGCTGATAGGATTATATTCCAGGTGTTCAAGACTTGGAGGATCTAGCATCTTTGGGAATGTAGACATTAGGTTGACTCCGAAATAAGTAAAGGATCAGTCCACCAGCTGCAGCTCCTCATGTGCCAAAACCCCTGTGATCAGGAGATTAGGTTGAGTCATCCATGCTCTCCCTCTAAATTTTTATTATGAAATTTCCACACACACACACACAGAAAATGAAAGAGTGCAATGAACACAGGTATTCTCTTCCTGGATTCCATAATGCTTAACATTTTTCCATATTTACTTACCTTTATTTATATCTACATTATATTTATAATTTCTGTTAAATCATTTGGAAGTAGGTTGACACATGTCATATCCTGAAAATAGGTTCACCACCATCCCTATAAAAACTAACAATACCATAAAATACTCTAATATCCCCAACTGTATCAAGAAAGTCTTTTTTTCTATAACTTTTAAAACCAAAATAAAGTCAAGGTCTTTGCAAGTTGTACATCTCTTTAATCTCTTTTAATATTAAACAGTCTCACCATTTTTTTAATCCATGATACCAAATTTTTTTAAAAAAATCTAGGCCAAGGAGTCTTGTAGAATATCCTACCACATGGTGTCAATTAATTGACTCTCCATTCTTACATTCTCCACAAACTCGGAGTTAGATCCAGAGGCTTGATTATAGTCAAATTAAACCTTTTTTTCCTTTTGCATAAATAGTTCCTATTCGAGGCTGGGAACTTCACATCACATCACAAAGCCTACCTAAACATCAGGCTGTCGCACTCTTAGTGAAACTAAGTTTAAACCCTGGGTAAAGTGGTGACCCTCTACTAGAAAGTTATAACTTTCCTTCTGTAATTAGTGCTCGTTCTCTAAGGTGATGTTTTGATACCATCTGAATATACCGTTCCCACACAGACGTTCATCTAATGATTTTAGTTTCTGTTTATGATACTCCAATCAGTTCCTATATTGGGATCTCCAAAATGGTGACTTTGTATCATTCCTCCTATTTACAAGAGCTGGCAATTTTCTGAAAGGAAGAGCTTTTTCCCCCCAATTCACTCCTACTCTCAAGCATAACTACGGACTCATAGTTTATAACTTCATTTATTGGTGTTATATAAGCCATAATCATTACTTTGTATCCTTTCCTAATGCATCTCACCCATGCTCTGCAGTGCAGCCTAAATCACATTTTCTAGAAGCAAATGTTTTCCTCAATCTCTCCCCCCCCCCCCCCTCTCTCACACACACACACACTTTAACACTCTAAGGGCTTCCATTGTTCTTACCATAAAGACCAGAAAGAAAAACAAAGCAAAACAAAAGAACAGCCTTAACTTGGCCTACAAGTGCCTGTGTCCTGCCCCTCTTCGCCTGGACAGCTTTACTGCACGCACTTAAAGCGTGCTTGCTCCCAGAGTTCCATGTATAAAGCATCATGCGCCATCCTCCTAGAGACTGTACCTGCTACTCCCCCACCGAGAATGTTCTCCACAAGCACCCCTTCCCACGCAACTCCTATTCATCAGTTTTAGTCTTCAATAAACCCTTTCCTCAGAGAAGCTTTCAACTATTTACCTAACTTTGCAGTACTGAAGATAACTGGAACTTAACTGCAAGCAATGTGAAGACAAAACTAAAATTTCTTTTTTTTACCAGGTGCACTGCCTGAAACAGTAGAAGCTCAATAAATGACTTTTGAATGAATGAATAAATGAACCTGATGCATGGTGTTATTATTTACCTTTAGAACTATTTAGGGACAAAATGGACATGTCTATAAAAATTTACAAAGTAGCAACCAAAATCTCCAGAACTTATTATTGAGTCTCTCTAAAATTAGCTAAAACAAACAAAATAAAAGTGAAGCCCCAAGCATATAAAAGCACATTGCTGAACCACTGCTGTGGTTCCTCCTTTTGACATTTATTTTTATTCTTAGTTTTTTAGTGATCTAGATCAGTGGGCTGCCTTGTAAAAATCAGATATGCAGAAAGACTTCTACGAGGTCATCAATCATGTCTACAAATAACTTTCCTTTTCTTTTATGGAAGAATTCTCTTTTATATATAAAAACAAAACAAAACACATATTTGTGTCATGGCAAAAGGGATATAAAATGGTCCATTAGAGCTTTGATGATATTCTTACTTCTAAAATTAGCTGAGGAGTATCATTAAATGGCTATATATATATATATATATATATATATATATATGTAGTTCAGTAACTGAATAGATTTTGATGTTTCAGCAATGAAAAATATTCTCAACAAAAAAATAAATACAAGCTCAAATATTCTTTATGTAGGTACTATTTCTAATATTTATGTTAATACTTGTAACCTTCCAAGTATATGACAGAGGCTTAATAAAATAGACCTTAACAAAAATAGACTATTTATTTTATAAAGAAGTTGATGGAGGTCACTAGGGTGTGTTTTTTCCTTGCTAAGAGTAATCAAATAGATAGACTGGCAAGTGCACACTATTGTAGGAAAAGTACTGAAACACAATACAACTTCTAGTTGGTGCTAAAATGTTTAGCCCTGGTGACACATGCCAACTAGACACATGGTAGCAGAAAAATATATTTAGGCAGAGCCTGCTGATCACAATTACAAATACAATTTCCAGATACCACTTTTAAAAACCTGTTCTGAATGCCTTACTATTACTACCAACCTGTAAACAAACAGGTGATGTTGAAAGAAACATTCCAGCCTGTACTGGGCTATTTTAAAGCCCTGGTGGCAAAACACTGAAGTCTTGAATCTCTTCTACACAAAGAATGTGAGGAACCAGTTACATGAATTCTGGCCTGCGTGCATGTGAGGCATATCATGACAATTTAGGCTTGTAAAGACAGAATTTTTTTTAAAAAGATGCTTTATTGCTCTAACCGGTTTGGCTCAGTGGATAGAGCATCGGCCTGTGGACTGAAAGGTCCCAGGTTCGATTCCGGTCAAGGGCATGTACCTTGGTTGCGGGCACATCCCCAGTAGGAGGTGTGCAGGAGGCAACTGATCGATGTTTCTCTCTCATCGATGTTTCTGACTTTCTATCCCTCTCCCTTCCTCTCTGTAAAAAATCAGTAAAATATATTTTTTTTAAAAAGTTGCTTTATTTTTAACACATGCATCTGATAATCAAATTTCTGTCATATTACATGTTGAAAGCTATGATGTGGGTAGGAATATCCTTCCCAAAGACTGGCTGCTTCGTTGTCATTGAGTGAAACAGCAAACTGGGCTGAAGAACTGCAGAGGCTCGACACTCCCCTGCTCTTTTTAATTACACTAAAAGGCCACGATGGTGAGATAGCTGAGAGGAGTGGAATTTTACCAAAGGAAAAATAATATTTCCTCAGTGTATATATATACACAGCCCACCAGTAAGTTCCTAACCATGAAGGCAAAATAATTTTATTACCTGAAAAACTTTTGTCATTACACAGTAGCAGTCAAAATGTATAGTGCAACCTAATCAGATTATAGACTGTGATATTTCTCACAATACTTATCATGCTATTTGCCTTTTCTACATTCATTCATTCTATGCCTAAGTGACCATTCAGCTGAATGACCAGAACTATTATATGCACTGACCATCAGGGGGCAGACACTCCGACCGGTAGGTTAGCTTGCTGCCGGGGTCCAGCCGATTAGGACTGGGCAAGATGGGCCAGACATGCCCTGGAGCCCTCCCGCAGTCCCTTTCCAGATGACCAACCTCCCGTGGTCCCTCCCCGGCCCCATCAGCCCCCAAAATGGGCTGAACACACCCTGGAGCCCTCCCACAGTCACTCCCCAGCCCCAACCACGGCCTGGTGGTGTCCCAGGTTGTGACAGGGCGGAGGCCAGGCCAAGGGGCCCCACCGATGCATGAGTCCGTGCACCCGGCCTCTAGTCCTAATATATTAAGACAGACTATTAAGATATTTCTAGCACAATCGGTAGAAAATAAAGGGAAAGTGGAATCACAGGGGATTATTTGGTGTTAGAAATGGATAAAGGTAAGATATTGATTGAGCCAGTAGTCTCAGTTTCCACACAGTCTTCTCAACAACGGCGTAAAGAATCAATTAGAAAAGTTTTCAATTTTCTTCTATGAAGAAAATATTGAGACTATCACCAAGAAGTAGCAATGTCTTAGTCAATTAATATGCAACTATTTGATTATTTCCTATACTACCCTCACACAGAATTAGAGTAAGATTTTGTCATCTATTTTAATTTCCTTCCAAATGCCTAAATCTCTTCCTAGAGACAAACTCTGAGTTGTCTAGCCTCTTTTTAAAGATTTCCATTAATGGAAAGTGTATTGCCTTTTAAGGAAGCTCATTCTAGTGTCTGATTTATTAAATTAAGTTCTCATCTCTTTTGTTCTCGTGTTTCAAGTATTCATTAAGGGACACTATGTACCAGGTCTTGGGTCAGGGTTTCAGCATGTTCCCTGCCTTCTTGAGACTTACAGTCTGGTAGGAGAGATATATAAATAATCATACAAAATGACTATATAATTACGCCTTTTGATATGTTATCTCTTTTGAGAAAGCTGGCTTATACGTGGCAAGTCTAAAATGATTCAACACAATATGAATGAATCAATGGAGATGGGATGACTATGACAGATGAGGAGCACCTGAGAAATGCGAAAAAGGAGGATTTTCAGAAGTGACATTTAGGCTAAGAGCTGAAGGATGACCAGAGCACGTACAGGAGAGATACCAGAGGAGCCACAGGAATTGTAGGATGAGGCAGTGAAATAGCAAAAGGCATGGTACCGCCCAGTTCCTAAAATAATGTTACTGAGACCACAGCAAAATGAGTGGGGGGGGTGGGCACAGGCGACTGAGGAAAAGCCAAAGAAGTTGTAGGAGCTTGGTAGGCCTTAAGGAAATCAGATTTTAGTCTAAATGAAATGAGCTTTAATCCAGGGAGCTGGAATGATTACTTGCTCTTTTTAAAGGCTTTCAATCTGCTTTCCTGTTAATTTGACCATCACCCTGATTTCTATGGCAAAAAAAAAAAAAAAAGCCTCATTGTTTTTTTAATGACTGTCCTCCATTTAAAGAGTCAGGGGAAAGGGAGGCTGTAAGACCTGACCAACTATGGCCAGGGAAGGCTTCTGCTTGGTGACCCTGGGGATGCCCAGTACTCCTGGGCACTGTTGAGTCTCCACTGAATCGTGGTCAGTCTCCTGATCTATCCATTGTCCTGTAAGGATGGGTATAAGCCTGCGTGAGGGCCAGTGATCCTTTATGGACAGATTTGATTAGAACTGACCATTCATAGGAGAGCACAATTGCACACCTACAGTTAATACCATGGTGTGAGCGTAATCACTATTTTTAGCCATTAAAGGTGACCTTTACCAAAGGGTACAAAGTTCCAGTTATAAGATGAGTATGTTCTGGAATCTAATATACAGCATGATGACTACAGTTAACCATAAGGTATTATGGCCTTGAAAGTTTCTAACAGAGTAACTCTTACATGTTCTCACCACTACAACAAAAACCTTGCAATTATGTGAGGTGATGCATGCAATTATGTAACCTTACTATGGTAATCACTTCGCAATATATATGTAGCAAATCATAATATTGTACATATTACCCTTACACAAAGTAAAATGTCAATTTTATCTCAATAAAGTACCGAAAAGTGACGTTTTCATAGCTGAAAAATTTAATTCACGTAATTTTTTAAAAGCATTTCTTTTACATCTGCAAAATACTTTAAAAACCGAAAATTGCATCAACTAAAAAAAAATTAATGTGTACACCAAAATTACATAGATTTGGAATTCAAATCTGAAAGTATTAAGCAATTATCCTCTCTTTAGGTTCTGAAATAAAAATCAAGCCAGCCTCTTGGATGATCACATTGCGAGGACTCAGCAGTGCTCTATAAAAAAGCACTGTTGCAGGAAAGTAGGTCCTTTCTTAGAAATGGAACAGACAAAGCCTTTCATTTATTATTTATGGGGCCTTGTGCCCATGTCAACTCCTGATAAATAATTAAAATTAATCTCATTACTGAAGATTTCATTACAGGATAATTTAATTAAATGATGAATTGGCTCCCAGATGTTACCTTCTATGCCATCTTTTAAATAATGCTGCTGATGACACAGGGATTCACGAAGTATCGGTTGGGCCTTAAAAAAGTGAATTATTTAGAGGGTTCTGCCATTCTGCTGACAATAAATGATACTGATCACACCTGTGCATTATCCTTGTCCAAAGTCACATTTTCCCAAGATTTCTGATATGTTCACCAAGTTGTTAAGGTCCATTGGGAATTCAGGACCATCATTTAGTCAGTCATAAAATATGTGCCCATTTGGTGAAAATTTTAATTCACAGAAACTACGCATTTTATAGGGTAAGTACACAGAGAGTCTCACAATTGACATCTGAATTTTCAACTTTGACAATGGAGAGAAATGTATTAATCATTAATTAAGTAATCATTAATTTTTATACTTCTGGTGCAAAAAAAGAGTTCAGGTACAATAACAGCATTGGGAATGAAGCTTCAAAACTGTGTTTGATTTCCTTATATAAAGTAACCAGTAAAAATAATCTTACAAAGTCAATGTGTGTGTTTTCTTTAATTTGCCATGAAACAACACAAATCACAATTTTTAAGTGCTTCCAGTTACCACTTACTTCACTGCTATAAACATACTGCTCTCGCTGCACTCAGCACAAGGTACATAGACAGACAAATGGACAGAAGAAAAAATGAAGCCCACTAAACCAGACTTGTAGGGGTGAAAAATTTAAGGGGACATTTCTTCATTTACTTGGGAAAACCTGAGCTTTTTGAAAGCCACAGTGTATCAAAAAGTTACCAGCCCCAAATACAGGTTTTAGTTATTCTACTTGGTTTGTTTTAAGGATTCTGATCCAAAAAAGGATATTTATATATGACAATCTCAGTGTAAGTGTATACTTTTGACTACTAGCAGAGGGCAGATTTTTGTGAAATGGGATTTAGAAAATCAAATTAGAAAATATAATATAAACTTTCCATAAAAAATGTATTGCTTCAGTAGGGTTTTGTTTTTCTTTAAACTCATTGTAGTTCATTAAAGGGGTAATTTATTATTACAGAGCAACCAACTATATTGTCATATCTTTGACATACTATATTCATTGGCTAATCAGCAATATAAATCATAAAATCACAGTCACTGAGAGGTGGAATGTATCTTGGACAACATCTTGTCTATCTTCTAGCTGATGAAGGAAATCCTTAAACAGCTAACAAGGAGACCCTTGATTTCAGTAGCTCTACCACTTGGAAACATAACTTTTCTAGACAGTTGGTTTCATTTTCTGTAAGCTGATTTTCTGTAGATTAGGAAGTTCTTCTAGGAACTTTTATGAATCATTTGAGATGTTCACCTCTCTTTCTTCCCCTTGCCCATTGTATATTTTTTTATTAAATGGACAAGTTCCCAACTCTGGCCAAGTTGATCCACTCGCTTATTCCTTTGTATTTATGGCTCATTTTCTGCCAAATCATGTCTCCTTTAGAGTTGATCTCAAAACACCGCTTCAGAATTCTTTTATATCATGTCACCATTCACTTCCACAAAAAAACCTTATTAGCCCTTACATGGTTTGTACCATACAGATTTATATGCAGGCATAGTTTGTATCACAATGGCAGATCTCAAGCAAATAAGACACACAATTTGTGGGAAAACTTCTTATGAGAAATACCAAGTATTAAGTTCTATCAATATGAACAAGAAATAGACATTATAAGAAGTTGCTGTGACAGTGTGTGCAGTGTGTCAGCCATGAGCATGTGCAGTTCTCACAGAAGTAATTAACAACTTAACTATAACTGGGTATTTCTGAGATTTTTCTATTAATTGAAACTTGTGACTTGTTCTTTCACAGTAGAAAGGTTAAGATTTCCCAAGACTATAAAAAAATATTTTCTGTGAATCTGGAAAAAAATTATTATTTGACTTCAAATACCCCAGCTAGCATTTTAGCTCTTTCAGGAGGGATTAAATAGCCATTTTTAAAAAATTCCTATTTAGTGTCTGTAAATATCTTGTAGTAGTTACCCAATAAGTGTCATCTGTAGACTGGAAATGGACTTGCTAGCACATTGACACTTAGGGTAAATAGAATTTATATTGGTAAAATAGACATGGGAAAATAAATCCAAAAAAGTTTTAAAACCTCGAAATGTTTGGATGGTATAAACAAAGACCTAATCATTAAGTCACAAGATACTGAAATGAATTGTCAACACTCCAAGAACTAAAAGTATTTTTAAAAGATTTAGACAAGTAAATGAAAGGTAATTCAAAGGCAGACTGAGAAATGTCCTTGCATTCAAGCAGCCCATTATTTGTTTAACTGATTAAATATCCAACTTTTTAAAGTTGAGATGAGTCTTTTATATAGACATCCAGTACCATTTTCATAAGCCCAGTGTTTGTCTACAATGGTCCAGTGTCTCCTGTAAACTGTCAAATTGATCAAAACAATCCATCTTCAAGATCTCAAAATTCATCAATATTGGGTCTTAAGAGACAACTCTCTATATGTCATTTGTCTTGCATTTCTTAGATATTTCTCTGTCCATACAAAATACTAACCTGGACTTAATTTGTGACTACATTTTTAAAATATTTATCAGTGGAGTAAAACTATAAACTAACTTTAAACAAATGACAAAGAGGTGGTAGATTTTTACATATACTTCATTTTCTCCCCAAAGCAATCAGATTATTTAAACCCAGTATTTCATCTCTTTAGAGAATGCTAATGAGAAGCTATCATTTATTGAGCACTTATTATATATTTAAAATTAACTATATTTATGAACTTGCCCACAGTCTTGCTGCTAGTAAATGGTAAAGCAAGTATTAAAATCCATGTCTATTTACTCCATATAGTAATAACAACATATTTCTGATGTTCTAAGTGTCTTATACATACTATCCCATTAAATCCTTACATAGTCAACCCTATGAAATAGGCTATTCTTAATATCACCTTTTTAAGGGATAATAACACTAGGCTTCTTCCCACTACCAAATTGTAGAACGGGGCTATAACATCAGGCAGTGCAACTCCTTAGTACTGATCTTAATCTCTGCTCTAATATCGCCTTCCCAAAGCCACGAACTTCCTGGCTGTTTAGTCCACAGGGTTATGCTGGTACATAAATAATTCTGACACTTTTAAAGTCTACCATCTTGACCTATATGGAAAGTAGCCTAACCAGTTTGCAGACTCTAAGAAACTTTCCCATTTCCCACCCCACCCAACCTGCCATCTGGGCAACTGGAGTGGCTAACTGGACTCGAAGCATCTTGATTTTTCCTCTACAATTCATATACATATGAAATAGTCCCTATAGAATGATTTTGTAATAAAATAATTACTATTACTCAATATCATTTCTAAATATGTTTTGATATGAAAGCTAAAGTATCACTAGTTTCTTGTACTAGTATATGTCCATTTACTGAATTATCTCAAGTATTTTGATTTTAGATTTGTAAAAGATAATTTAGAAGCAGAAAACCTCTAGTAGGTTCTTATCACTGAGGACAACCAATACATTCAGCTTTGTTTTTATCTCCTGTGAATCTTAAATTGCTCCCTATGCTGCTGCTCCCTATGTACCATGACCAACAAGAAATCTCACAGATCCTTTCTCTAGTTTTAATTCATGTTTAATATCTTTGAGCACTGATTTTAAGGTTCCTTAAAAAATATCTCTTTAATAATAGTGTAAGTTTCAGTTGTATTTGACTAATAATAACTATAAAACGTTCATATTTGAAAAAGAGACCAAATTTTATATATATTAGAGGCCCGGTGCATGAAATTCATGCACTCAGGGGCGTCCCTCAGCCTGGCCTGCAGCATCTCACAATCCAGGAGCCCTCGGGGGATGTCTGACTGCCATGGAGGCAGGAGAGGCTTCCACCACTACTGCTGCTGCGCTTGTCAGCCATGAACCCAGCTTCTGGCTGAGTGGTGCTCCCGTTGTGTGAGTGCACTGACCACCAGAGGTCAGCTCCTGCATTCAATGTCTGACCCCTGGTGGTCAGTGCATGTCATAGCAATCATTCATTCTGCCATTAGGTCGATTTGCATATTAGCCTTTTATTATATAGAATATATTACACTGAAAACAAGCAATATACTCTCTGCTTTGACATACATCATGCTGGGCCAACTGTGAGGCACGAGTCTTCAGCAACAGGTTCCATTAGGAGGTCAAGAAGCAGGGACAGGGAAGATGAGAGCCAACAAGCAAACCCAAGAGGCTTGGTTCAGGCTGGAATTAGAGCCAAGAAAGGCCAAGCGATGGAACTGGGCAGAAGCCCAGGAGACTAGGATGCCACCAGCACTTAAAGGACAGAGGAAATCATCTGAGGGCCAGCTGCCCATTGTAACAGCAGCACATCAGCCACAAGGAAGGTATGAAGAAAATAATTCAGAGTCTGGGAGAAGAGTGAATCAGCCTCTCGAATCAAATGGGCTAGGTCCCCTTCCCAGCAGGGTAGCAAATCATGTGGACATGGGGGAGGAGGTCCAGTTCCACAGCCACACAGCCTGCCCAGTGCTTACCCAGCTCTACCAGGCACTAGCCACAGTGGTACTCACCCCACCCCTACTAGCTTCAGGGGCTGAGGTCCCCAGCACATATGAAGCTCTAGTTAAGACTCTCTCTGGAACTGGGCTGCTAAGGGCACCACTGCCTTCACATGTGAGGGAACAGGAAAGAAGGGTACAGGCTGAAGCCTTTCCCAAAGATGAACTTACAAAGAGGTATGGCTGTCCCCTCACCGTCTTCCTAGGAGAGGGTCTATGAAGCATAAGAGATGAAGAGGCAGACCATCCAACAGGAAGAAACCATGAGACAGGTGGGTAATGATAAATTTCAATTTATCACCCGTGACAAGTTAATGGGTGGGGACACGAGTGAGGGTTAAGGACAGAAAACTAAAGCCTTTTCCCCTACAGCTGAGTTAACAACAGTGAGCAGCCATAGCCATTTGTTTAGCCATTGTCTATGGCTACCTTCTTGTGACAATAGCAGAGCTCAGTAATTGCAACCAGGACCATATGGCCACAATGCCTAACACATTTACTGTCTGCCCTTTCTACAAAAAGCCTGTTGACCTCCGCCTTGGAGGTGTATCAGTCTTTCTAGATGTAAATTTATGCATGGAAAGATGTACAAACAATGAAAATTTAAAACTGCAAGAGTGAAAGGACAAATCATAAAACTATCATAAAGTTAATATCTGTAGCGAACCCACACTAATCAGATGGATCACAGAAATGTGGATATAAACAATAGTAATTTTGATACTAACAAAATGTCCACATCAATATGATATATTTTAGCTCTTTCTTCTTCTTCTCTCCCACACGTTTCCCCCCCCCCCCGACTCAAACCAAAAGGTTTACTTTCCATAACATTATGCGGGTCCTTTCTCCTTGGAATCACAGCCTGTACAACTCCCACTCCCACCTGCCTGATGACATGCCACATCAATCATCTTATGAATGGATTCTTGGTTGCCACAAGGGATAGTTTACCTGTGAGCTAATCTGGCATCCTTCAAATATGCTAGCTGGCTTTTAGATATAAGACTGTCTCTGTCAAAATAATTATTGAAGTAAGTTCTATAAGTTTCTAGAAAAAACTAACAAAAGTTGAAAGAAGGGACTAGATTTATTAATTTGCTTATTTTGAAATATTGGCTTATTATCTAGTGAAAAACATTCCTTTAGTTTATTATTATTATTATTATTATTATTATTAATTATTATTATTATTACTAGAGGTCCGGTGCGTGAAATTCATTCATGCAAGGGAAAGGAGTCCTTCAGCCCAGCCTGTGCCTGGGCCCAAGCAATCAGTCGGACACCCTTAGCACTGCCACAGAGGTAGGAGAAGCTCCCGCCTCCACCGCTGTGCTCACCAGCTGTGAGTCCAGCTTCTGGTGGAGTAGCACTCCCCTTGTGAGTGCACTGACCACCAGAGGGCAGCTCCTGTGTTGAGCGGGATCATGCCAAAACCAGATCTCCAACATCCCCCAAGGGGTCCTGGATTTTCAGAGGGTGCGGGCCAGGCTGAGGGACCCCATTGGTGTGCTTTTGGGGCCGAGAGGGACTCAGGAAGTTGGCCAGCAAGGGAGGGACTGCGGGAGGGCTCCAGGGCGTGTCCGGCCCATCTTGTTCAGTCCCGATGGGCCAGACCCCAGCAGCAAGATAGCCTACCAGTCAGAACATCTGCCCATCATAGTGAGCGGTTGAGTGGTCTTAGCATATCATTAGCATATTACACCTTGATTGGTTGAATAGATGACTGGACAACCAGACACTTAGCATAATAGGCTTTTATTATATAGGATTAAGATCCATAGTCAAGAAAGTTCATGCTACCTTTCCCTCAAGAAGTATTAACTGAAGAACTATTATGTGCCCTGAGGTGGGAACCAGTTTGGACCAGAGAAATAACCTGGTTTTAGTTTCCTATTTTATAATTTTCAGAGGGATCCCTCTATTTTTCCAACATTTCAGACATGCTGTGAAATAATTTTAGACATTTATTTTACATAAAAATAAAAATATTCACAAAATCAAAATACCATTATATATTCCATAAAATAGTAATGCTTTTAAAGTTGAATACTTGAAAATTTGGTGAATCAAGTATTATATGACACTTCTCTCTCTCTTACACTCACATGAAGACACACACCTAAACAGATTTTAAACTTTTTGTTTCTTTCAAATTTACATATTTCATTTCAGAAGCTAAAATGTTATTATTAAAAACTTCTAATTACAGACACTGTTTTGGGGGAAGCAGAATACATTATAAATTCTCTGTCATACAAAGAGATGCACTGTATAATAGTTAAAGCACTCTTCCAAGTTTAAGAACTTTATGTTTCTAAGCTGCAGCTACAGGCAGACTGTTTTGACAGCAGTGGAGAGGTTATATGCATTATATATGAACTGGCATCCAATATTCAAGTTGTCTTTGAAAACTTTAGGGGTTGATTTTCAAAAGAAAAAGAAGAAATCAATAATATTTGAACTTGTTCAGAAGGAGGTGGAAAAAATTTTAAAAATTAATGGAGGGTGAGTTTTAAGCTCAAACAGTTCTTTTATTATCTTAGAAATCAAAGTGGCTGCCAGATATCCAGATAGCACTGTGTGCAGCTTCTGCCGGACCTGCCCTGAGAACTTTGCATTGGTCACACCTCCTCCTGATGTGTGCCTTACAACCTCAGAGACCATACAGACTTCGTAAGATTATAGAAACAACTGAGGTAATTAATGCCTCTATTAGTTCCGTCCACATGATAACATAAAACATGGTCACTGGAAAACAGGTCTTTGAAAGTACTGACCCTTGATATACTCACTCCTATGTCTTTCACTCTCCTCTCCACACACACACACACACATACACACACACACACACACACGTGCTCATGCACATAATAATCCTTGTTTCCACAATAACCACATTATCAACTGTTAAGTTATTACGTACAGGCAATACACATTTGTATAGAGCCTTTTGGTGATATAATCATTCCAATTTAGTAAGGAATGAAATTTAGATTTTGTAACTGTTCCTATAACAAAGTTTATATAATTTTAAAGTCTCCAAATCATATTAAAATATCAATACATTGCACCTTATAAAATTTTTGAAAGAATCTATAGCAAGACTTTTTCACTTTTGTTGAAATTCAAACTCAGAAACCTAGGCAACACTCTGTGGTTCGGAGTTTCAGAGCTCTTCTTGGAGTCACTTTAATTCTTAATGTCTTAATTACTTGCACTTATTAAATAATTGAAACTCTCTAACGAACAAAAGATGAGATGGCCCTTCTATCTGACCAACATGATGGTATGAGCTAAATCGAAAAAGATAAAAATAAGAATTATGTTGGCTCGGGGAGATATGGAAATGAGTAGAAAAATGTAAGCCTGTATTCATTATGGGTTTCTGATCCTTACACACACACACACACACACACACACACACACACAGAGATTTTGCATTGATTGTGTAGCTATATATAGAATAAAAATGAATTTTTCCTGAGAAACTGATAATGCTTACACATTTAGAAACAATTACTAGAATCATAGGCCCTCAAAGATAGGGTAATGAGACATCATTTTGTCATAGCTCACTAGTATCAAGATGTGTAGTACATACATTTAAATTCTGTGATGCATACAAAGTCTAAATGTGTTTGTAAAATATCCTTTATGCTGCTAACTTTAATTAAAGTTCTGTATATTGGTTTACTTAGTACTTCAAAAGCATACTTCTCCTGAATTTACCTTATATGTGTCTATTTACAAGATTCATCACTATTATAGAATGTTAGTATAGTCAAGATATATTCTTATACTAAAGGCCGGATGCACGAAATTCATGCAAGAATAGGCCTTCCCTCTCCTAGCTGCTGGTACAAGCTTCCCTCCAGCACCCGGGACCCGGGACCCAGCCTTCCCTCTGGTTGCCAGCAGGCACCAGGACCTGAGCTTCCCTCATAGCCCCAGCTTTGTCTGGAAGGTCGTCCAGAAGGACATCTGGTCTAATTAGCATATTACGCTTTTATTATTATAGATATGTACAAAGTGAGTACACCAACTTTACCTCAGCATCATCTCCTCCTACTGATATCCTTGTGTCTATTCCAAGGAAAATTAAACTCAACTATTATGACATTTAATATTATAAATATTTTTATGAGGGAATTGTAAATATTTTCTTAAAAATTAATGAATAAAATTAGCTTCAGATTTACTCATGTACTACACTTTCTTCTCAATAACCTTGTATTTCAAGTTTTCAAAGTCTATTGGCCTCATGTTTATATACTAGTCATGTGTTTCTTGTAGGAAAAACCATCACATAGCTGGGTGGAGTACAGACATCAATGGAAAGATTGTGATACTGAGTCACAAATATTCATGTGTATAAATTAAAATTGAGCAGTCTTTTATAGTACTATGATGATTATGCAACTTAATTTTTCTGAAGTGGCCTTAGTTTACTCATCGTCCCATAAAACTACTAACAGTGTCTTCTTTAAATTTCAAAAGTATCTCAGTTTGGATAATAAATTATATAGCCACTTTATCTAAATAAGCAAAGCCTGCTTTT
>PVJC01024657.1:0-25371 GCA_004026665.1 Murina feae | reverse complement strand
TCTCTTTCTTCAACGTCCTGAAGTTTTCTGAGTAGAGGTCTTTTACCTCTTTAGTTAAATTTATTCCTAGGTATCTTAGTTTTTTTGGTGTGATGGTAAATGGGATTGTTTTTTTAGTCTCTCTTTCAGTACATTCATTATTGGTGTACAAAAATGCCATAGATTTCTTGGCGTTAATTTTGTATCCTGCTACATTGCCAAATTCATTTATTAAGTCTAATAATTTTTTGATGGAGTCTTTAGGGTTTTTTATGTATAATATCATGTCATCTGCAAATAAGGAGAGTTTTACTTCTTCTTTTCCCATTTGGATGCCTTTTATATCTTCTTCTTGTCTAATCGCAATAGCTAATACTTCCAGTATTATGTCAAACAGGAGTGGTGAGAGTAGGCAATTCTGTCTTGTTCCTGTTCTAAGGTGAAATGGTTTTAGTTTTTGCCCATTGAGTATGATGTTGGCTGTGGGTCTGTCATAAATAGCTTTTATTATGTTGAGGTAAGATCCCTCTATTCCTATCTTGCTGAAAGTTTTTATCAAAAACTGGTGCTGGATTTTGTCAAATACTTTTTCTGCATCTATTGATATGATTAAGTGGTTTTTGTCTCTTAATTTGTTTATGTGATATATCATATTTATTGATTTGCGGATATTGTACCATCCTTGCATCCCTGGGATAAATCCTACTTGTTCGTGGTGTATGATCTTTCTGATGTACTGTTGGATCCGATTTGCTAGGATTTTGTTGAGAATTTTGGCATCTATGTTCATGAGGGATATTGGCCTGTAATACTCTTTCATTGTGTTGTCTTTGTCTGGTTTTGGTATTAGGGTAATGCTGGCTTCATAGAATGAGTTTGGAAGTGTTCCTTCCTCTTGAATTTTTTGGAATATTCTGAGGAGGATAGGTTTTAGTTCTTCCTTAAATGTTTGGTAAAACTCCCCTGTGAAGCCATCTGGCCCCGGGCTTTTGTTTGCTGGGAGCTTTTTTATTACTGCTTCAATTTCTTCCATAGTGATTGGCCTGTTGAGATTTTTAGATTCTTCCTGATTGAGTTTTGGAATGTTGTACTTTTCTACCATAGTAAGACTTTCAATCCTATCAATTTTCAGATGTCTGCCTCCCTCTGTAGGTCTCAAATTATTATCTTGGTGATGATGACTTGAATCAATTTGTTCCCAACAAATCCCAAAGCATATTGGAGAGATATCAGGTGAAAATAGAATCACTCAAATAATATATTTTTTCTAGTATCATTTTGCTGCTGTGGCTAGTTTACTTACATTAAAATATTGAATCTCAATTTTCAAAAGAGTATCTTCAGAAATATTAGAACATTAAGTTACACAAAACTCAAAAAAAAAAAAAAAATCCAGCCCTGACTGGTTTGGCTTGGTGTATAGAGCGTCCGCCTGTGGACTGAGGGGTCCCGTGTTCGATTCCAGGCAAGGGCATGTACCTTGGTTGCGGGCACATCCCCAGTGGGGAGTGTGCGGGAGGCAGCTGATCGATATTTCTCTCTCTTCGATGTTTCTGGCTTTCTGTCTCTCTCCCTTCCTCTCTGTAAAAATCAATAAAATACATTTTAAAAAAAATCCAGATCTGTCCAGTGGCTCAGTTGGTTGGAGTATCATCCTGTGCACCAAAATGTTTGCAGGCTAGATTCCAACTCAGGGCTCAAGCCCGAGTTTTGCTTTAGATCCCCAGTAGGGATGCCTATGGAAGTCAACCTATCCATGTTTCTCTCACATCACTGTTTCTCTTCTCTCTCTCTCTCTCTCTCTCTCTTTCTCTCTCATTAAAAAACATATCCTTGGGTGAGGATTAAAAGTAAAATAAAATAAACTAAAATCTGGACAGAATGTTTCAAATACTTTTGCTCTGCATTTGCATCACAATAAACCAAACTCTAAACTGTCAATCTATTAGGCAAGTCCTATATTTTCCAAATATTGGCTTGAGAAGACAAAATGATGAATTATTCAGGACAGTATTTTTTTTTTGGCTGAAATGAATATATCAGTTACAACCTGATATCCCCCTAAAAGACAATATCACAACTCTTCCGGGGTACAAATGGGAAGCTAGTGAAGGAGTAAGAGAGATTCCAAAGCAAATTTACAATATCATTCTTTTTCATGGCAGTTCAGTTTTGAACACTAATCAAATGACCTGAATAAGACCTCTATCATGTGATATTTTCTATCAGAGATTAACAGATACATTAAATGAAACAGTTTGATGGGAATTGCTGTATAATAAACATGCAATTTCGCTTTGGAATAGCACTAAGGAAAATGCTTATAAAATATTAATTTGCCCTCAAATTGATAAAGTTTAGAAATGATAGGGAACATCACCAGAGCACATTTAATCACATTCATGAACTTGATATCTGAATATTGAAAGACTGGGATTTGCACCTCTATTTCTTGAAATACACATTATGTATCAGCCAATTAAGTAAATATGAGTTAATAGATGGTTCTCAAAGCAATTTAAAGGTCAAATAGAGTGAATGTTTAGAATAAAGGAAAAGGTTGTCTTAAATGAATTTATTTAACCTCATAAGAGCATATTTTTCTCTCTGAGACAAAGCATATGAATTACACTCTAACAGGAATCTTCATTTCATTGTACTAAAAACATAGTTCAATATACTGCCATTTTTCCTCACTTCTTCTCATCAACTACAGATGGTAACAGTACTTTTGTAAGTGATTTCCAAAGAGAGATATCTGGGCAGTCTTCTCTGCAATATAATCTTTGTGACTATGCATTTTTATTATCCTGCTGTATATTTCATTTTTCTAAGATACTTGATTGATATACATTAAAATCATAACTTTAGTTCAAGTTGCCTCTTCAACATGATAAACTGATCAATTATATGACTATGTCACATTTTCCCTATTGAAAACTACTGTGAAATACACAGAATATTTTGGTGCTGCACTAGGATAATATATTTCCCTAGGGAAAAAGAGTCATTTTTTTTCAAAGTTAAATGTTATTAATGAGTTACAGAAGCCCTCAGATAATGTTGTTTTAATCAGAATTAATTTTAACTCCACTGATTCACAATGCATGTTATTTTGAAGTTTCAGTGAGTTAATCTGTGCTTGACTCATACTATCTTTTTGGGAAATAGCTTTTTCAGCTAATTAAATAATATCAATAATATTAAAGACACCACATAGTCCCCTAACATATTAAAATAATATTTTAGCAGCACTCATTTAAATACCAACTCCTAGAATATTAATTATGCTTCTGTTTTGCGCATTTACTTAATGTTGATTCATTAGTAGTTGGTGAATATTTAGGTACTTAGATATGCAGCAATGAAGTTTATTATAAAACTTTAAAAAATTAAAACTAAGATTTTCATCCAAAGTATCATGAATTACTGAGATTAAAAACTTTAGCTTTTGTAAATTGTACACATACACACTCATATTGCGGACAATATTCTGTACACCAACCTGTGTATAAGAATTACATTTAGTAGCTATGGATATATGATTTCATCTTGCTGTAGCTCATGAATAGCTGTTTTTTATTATTAACTAGAGGCCCAATGTGCAGATTCTTGGACTGGTGGAGGGCATGGCCTGCAGGGATTGGCATGCTGCAGGAGCAGCTGCTCATCCTGGTCCGGTCAGCTGAGCAGCTGTGGACCCACCCTCTGAGCGGCTGCTCCTGCTATGGGAACATCACTCATCCTGATGAGCTGAGTAGTGCTCCCACTGTGGGAGCACACTGACCACCATGGGGCAGCTCTTGTGTTAAGTGTCTACCCCCTGGTGGTCAGTGTGCATTATAGTGACTGGTCAACTGGTCATTTTGTTTATTCCACCATTCAGTCACTGGGCTTTTATATATATAAATGTTAATAACTATAACAATACCCATGAGTTAAAGGAAAAAATAATTTTGTTGTTATTTTTGTCTCTTTTTAGGACAAATAATATCAATAAGCTTCTGGTTATTATTAATACTTTGCTACCAAATCAATAAAGGCTCTATTCAATTTGTATTTATGTGCTTTTGTAGTCATCAAGAATCAATTATAGTTAAGTGAGGAAATGCAAAACATAATTAGGGTTACTGTTAAGATGATATTTTGAGAAAAGTTCTAGAGATGTCATGAATTACTTATATTTTATAGTATAATATTAGTTGAACAATAATGTTACATTCTCCATCACACTTTTGGGAAATAGTTTATGTGAAAAATTATCTGCCTTTTTAAAAGATTATGTGTCAAGTATTTTTTTTAACTCAAAAGCTTGATACATTATGAAAACCTCTATAAATTTATAAGCATTATCATATTTTCAAACACTGAACATTTATTTTTTTATTTTTTAGTTCTGTATGTGTTTGTTAATTAATTTTTCAAACTCTCATGAACTCTCCAATATTGTTACTCAAAATATTATCATTTGCATTCAATTCTTTACATTCTTTGTTTTATTCTTTAAAGATGAAGGCTAGTAGGAAATTACTGACATCACTTGGAAATGCTAATGCTTTAACAAAATACAAAGTGATAGAAAATTAATTGACAAGGTAGATGGTTCCTAATTGCGAAGGTAGAAGTGTCTAAAACTTGGCAGATGCTTATTAAAATATGTAGAAATAGATCTTCTAAAAAGAGGGGGTAATATGAATAACTGCCATTAGGAAACTAGAGGACAACAAATAGTGCTGAGAACACTGTATACCCACATGTGAAAGAATGAAGCTGCAACATTACCATATACCATATATAAAAAGTAATGCAAAATGGATAAACACTTAAATGTAAGTGCTAAAAATGTAACAAATCTTAGAAAAACGTATAGGAAAACTTCATGACATTGGATTTGGCAAGATTTCATAATTATGACACCAAAAGCACAGGCAATTTTATCTTTGGATATATACCCAAAACAAGTGAAAACAGAGACTCATATAAATATCTTTCACTCACATTTATAGAAATACTAGGGGCCCGGTGCACAAAAATTTGTGCACTCGGGGGCACGGGTCTCTCAGCCCGACCTGTGCCCTCTTGCAGTCTGGGACACCTCAGGGGAGATGTCCACCTGCTAGCATGCCTGGCCAGCCTGGGTGAGGGGCTGAGGGCCATTTTCAGGCTGCCCACAGCCCCTTCAGGGTTCGTGCACTGGGGGGTGGGAGGGCTGGTGAATGCAAGCCTGGATGTTTTCCACCAGAGGGCCCATGATCACAAACACCTGGTGGGCCCCCACTGCTGAGGGGACACACTTGGCACAGAGCTGGGTGGCGAGCCAGGGGCAGACGCTGGTGCAGGATCCCTTAGTGGGGCCCTGCTGCTGAGCAAACACACCCAAGGTGGAGCTGGGCAGCGAACTGGCTTCGGATTCTCCGCACTGTGCAACAGATGCTCCCACACGCCCTGTGGAGGCCCCTGGGGGATGGATGAAGGTAGCGGACCCAGGACGGCTGCTCCTGCATGCCCCGCAGAGGCCCCTGCGCTCCCGCATGCCCCAGAAAGGCCCCCAGGGGGCAGAGCCAGGCAGTGGACCCTGGACAGGTGCTCCTGAACTCCCCAAGGAAGCTCCTGGGGGACAGAGCCAGGCAGCAGACCCAGGATGGCTGCTCCTGCAAGCCCTGTGGAGGACCCGCTCTCCTGCACGCCTGGTGGAGGCCCCCGGGGGGTGGAGCCAGGCAGTGGACCCGGATGGGCACTTCTGGATGCCCCAAGGAGGCCCCAGGCTGGACCCCCCCCACTGAGCTGACACACCTGGCACAGCTATGCCAGCCACGGAGGCTCCCAGTGCAGAGCCGCCCTGCCAGCCTCCATCTTGGTTGGGTTAATTTGTATACAGCCACTCTGATTGGCTGGTGGGAATGGCCATGAGCAGAGGCTCAGCCAGCCTAAGCAGGCAGTTGCAACAGAAGCCTCTGGTTTGCTCTAGCTCCATGGCTGCCGACCTCCGTCTTGGCTGGGCTAATTTGCATACAGCTGCTCTGATTGGCTGGGAGGCGTGGCTTGGCTGGTGGGCATGGCTTAGGTGTCTCGGGTAACGGTCAATTTGCATATTACTCTTTTATTATATTAGACTATTCACAAAGGAGGTGGGTAGGAATGAAGTATCAAATCAACACTAGATAGTAACTCAAAATCCACAAAAACAAATGAAATGGATCAGAAATACTAAATAAAAAGGTTGATAAGACAAAATTTATAATTAGGTCATTACTCCTCCATTTTTTCTCAGCTTCATTAAAACCAATAATGAAAAAAAGTAATAATATAACAATGTATTGGTGATTCTAATATATACACACATATATAACCTCTGCACAATAATGGAACAAAAACACAAGAATGAATATAGGTATATATGAATAAAATGTATATATCTCACTGAAATTAATTTGTAATAAATATGAGCTATTTTTTTTTTTAGTTATCAAGATGGGAGGCTTTTTTATTTTAATACTTTTCAATTGAAAATTACAATCCATATTATTTTGTGTTAGTTGCTGGTGTATAGCATAATAGTTAGACAATCATATTTTATAGAGTGCCTCCTCACCACAATTTTTCATGTACCCTCTAGGCACTGTACATATTTATTACAATACTAGGAACCCAGTGCACAAATTTGTGCACCTTGAAAGGAACTGTGGGCTGCCAGGCTGCAGTGGGCACAAAGGTGATTCTTGGCCCATCCTTCATGCCCGCACCCGGCCTCACCCCCATGGACCTCTGTTCCCTTTCTGCTGGCACCCCTGCTCCCACCACCACCACTCCCACATGCTGACCATGCTGACGGTGTCAGCCCTGCTTGCACTTGCTGACAGAATGGAGCAATTGGGGCCAGCATCAGCAGCAGGTGTGAGGGGCAGCTGCTGCCCCAATCACCTCTTAAGAGCAAGTGGAGGTAGAGAAACCCTTATGGCAATTGGGGCCAGCAGCCACCACTTGCACCTGCTGATGGCACCAAGCTATCGGAACCAGTGCTGGCAGGAGGTGCAAGCGGGACAGGTGCCAGCAGCAGGTGCAAGCAACTGGTGGAACCATGGCATGTGGGAGCAAAGAATTTTCAGTAACCACCAGAGTCTCACCCTGATGACAGTGTCTGGCACCCTGCCTTAGTCTCGCACCCTTGCTCACTTGCTCCGCCATCTGACTTTGGCCAATGCCTGCCATGTTCCATGCTCTGCTGCCTGCTGCCAAAGCCCACCATGTTCCACACGTGCCCCCTGGTGGTCAGTGCATGTCATAGTGATCAGTTGTTTAGCTGTTCTGCTGTTTGGTCTATTTGCATATTAGGGTTTTATATATATACTAGAGGCCCATTGCACAAAGATTTGCGCAATAGGCCTTCCTTCCCCTGGGTTTGGGCAGGGTTTTCCTGCAGTGCCTGGGACCCAGGCCTTTGGTCCGGTCTCAGTGGAGAAGCCAAGCCTCAAGGGCCCCAGCAGCGAGGCTGGGCTTCCCTCTTCTGACTGCAGCAGAGAAGCCAAGCCTCTTCAGTCATCTTCAGTCTTGGCTCCACGCTTACATATGCAAATTAACTGCCATATTTGTTGAGTTAATTTGCATACCCATCCTGATTGGCTGGTGGGCATAGCGGAGTAACATCAATTTGCATGTTTCTCTTTTATTAGTATAGATATAGACTAGAGGTCTGGTGCATGAATTCGTGTACCAGTGGGGTCCTTCAGCCTGGCATGCGGGGATTGGGCTGAAACCGGCAGTCTGACATCACCCAAGGCATTTCAGAGTATGAGAGGGCACTCTGCAAAGTTGTTGCTCAGCAGCTCCTGTGTCAAGCATCTGCCCCCTGGTGGTCAGTGAACATCATAGCTATCAGCTAATTGCTTGGGCTTAGATAGATAGATAGATAGATAGATAGATAGATAGATAGATGATAGATAGATAGATAGATAGATCTATATCTATATCTATCTATCTATAGATAGATATGGTTATAGATATAGATAGATATAGATATAGATATAGATATAGATAGATATAGATATAGATATAGATATAGATATAGATATAGATATAGATATAGATATAGATATAGATATAACTATAGATAGATAGATATAGATATAGATATAGATATAGATATAGATATAGATATAGATATAGATCTATAACTATATCTATATCTATATCTATAACTATATCTATAACTATATCTATATCTATGTAGATATAGATATATATACATAGATAGATTTTTGACTATATTCCTTATCCCTATTGTACATTCCCATGACTATTTTGTGTCTACCACTTTGGAGTTCTTAATTCCTTGAACTTTTCCACCCAGCTCTCTAACACCTGTCCCTTCTGACAACCATCAGTCTGTTCTCTGTATCTATGCATCTATTTCTATTTTGTTTATTGTGCTCTTTAGATTCCATGAATAAGTTAAATCATATGGAATCTGTCTTTCCCTGATTGACTTATTCCACTTAACATAATAACCTCTAAGTCCATGTATGCTGTTACAAATAGTAAGATTTTATTCTTTCTTATGGCCAAGTAATATTCCATTGTATATATTGTACCACTGCTTTTTTATCCCCTTAATTATTTATGGGCACTTGGGTTGCTTCCATATCTCCACTATTCTCAATAATGCTGCAAAGAACATGGGGGTGCTTATATTCTATGAACTACTGCTTTGGATTTCTTCAGATATATAAACACAGAAATGAAATCACTGGGTAATAGTTCCATTTTTTTTTAGAAAACTTTATGTTGTTTTCCATAGTGACTGCTCCAATCTGCATCCCCACAAACAGTGCAAGGGGTTATATTTTCCCTACATCCCCATCAACATTTTTGTTTGTTGTTTTATCACACTGTTAGCTGTTCCTATCCTATTGTGGTTTTAATTTGCAATTCATTAATAATTAGTGACTTTGAGCATTTTTTCAATTGTCTATTGGCAATCTGTATGTTTTATTTGGAGAAGTTGTCTATTCAGGTTCTCTGTCCATTTTTTAATTGACATGCTTATTTTCTTGGTGTTGAGTTGTATAAGGTTTTTATAATTTTGGATATTAATCCCTTATTGGATGTATCATCAATGAATGGCTTCTTCCATTTGAGTAGGTTGCTTCTATGTTTTGTTGATGGTTTCTTTTGCTGTGTAAAAATATTTTAATTTGATGTAGTCCTATTTATTTTTTTTTCTTTTGTTTCCCTTGCCTGAGGTGATATGTCAAAATAAATATTGCTATGAAAAAGGTCTGATTATGTATGTTTTTTGAATTGCATGAGTTTTTCCTCTTGAAGTAATCATCTTGATTTAAATATATTCAATTATCTCATAATGGTTGAAATATGTGAAAGATATAATAAAAATGATGGAATTAAATAATTATTTTAAAAATGTCTGAGATTTTACTGCTTATGTTATCTTCTAGAGTTTTATGGCATCAAGTCTTACATTAAGTCTTTAATCCATTTTGAGTTAAATCTTATCTGGGGTGTAAGAAGGTGATCTAGTTTCATTTTTTTCAAACACCATTTATTGAATAGACTATCTTTACTCCATTATATATTTTTGCCTCTTTTATCATAATATTAGTTAAACTTAAAGGTATGGGTTTATTTATGTGCTCTCTATTCTGTTCCATTCATCTATATGTCTGTTTTTATGCAAGTACCATGCTTTTTTATTGCTATAGCCTTGTAGTATAATTTTATATCAGGTAGTGTAATTCTAGTCACAAAAGACTCCAGTTGAAGGATTTAATTAATATTACATGTTTAGAATTAGCTAATATATAAAAGAAGAAAGGTACGTTAATGGTTGCTGAGGGCTGTGGAGTTTAGGAGAAAATGAGCTGAGACTGCTAATGTAGATGAGGTTTCTATTTATAGGATAAAAAATCCCCAAATTGATTGTGATGATAGTTGCACAACTTTGTGAATATAATAAAAATTACTAAATTGTTCATTTTAAATGAGTGAATTATATCTTAATAGAGCTGTTTAAAAGAATGCCTTTCAGTGAAAATGACTTTGTATGAATTTATCTATCATAAATAGGTAAATGACTCAATGTTGGAATTATAATGTATTATTATGTTATAAATAATAAGTCTGCCAGATCATTTGCTTTTATGATGACCAGAAAATTATTTTTTTCTCTAACTGGTAGTTATATGTGCATTCATATATTTCTGTGCACAATTTGTAATTTAATATAACCCAAAATACATAAAACTCTATCTTTCTAACTATTTCTCAAATTTGATTGGGTAAAAAGATAGGATATTTTAAATTTTAATCTCTTGGGGACATTTTTAAATGAAGAAATGTAAATGGTTACCTAATAGAGATGTTTAGTCTTAATGAAAGTCAGTTTGCATACATCTTGTTCTTTAGTTGTAAGTGTGATAGGATAATATCAGGACTTGGACTCTATATTTTTTTAAGATTTATAAGATCCGGAATTTATATTTCTAATTTTTGGACTATGTCTTCTTAGAGAATTGAAACTGTTATCATGATGCAATTTCATTCATTATATCTAATAACATTATTTGTTCTAAAGTTATTTTTATATTGATATAGCTACCCTGTTTTGATTTTACAAGTCTTTGTATGGTGTACTTATTGATATTTGAAACCTATTGGCATTTGAAAACTTTATAGAAACCTTATAAAGGAGTTTTAGAAAGTATTACTGGTAAGTTAGCACTAAGTACTTTATATCTGTAGTTTATTATGTTGCAACACTGATTTATCATGATTTCAGAAAATGAGAAATACATAAATTAATTACCTTTGAGATAATTGTAGCTATAGTTCATTCTTGAAACAAAAGGCATTTTAGAATTCAGTAAACTATGTCTTCATATTATCCTAATTTAACCTTTGATTTATTCTCAAATTAATTAATTAGATTCTTAACCAAATGGTTAGCTATAATTGGTTAGTTCATTATATGTTTCTAAGATTGGTTTTCCTATTCATTTCACTTATGTCCTTATTTTGTGTAAGTTAGAAGCCATATATTAACTGACTTTTATATTTAGATCAATGATAATAGTTTCATTTATAGTCACAAACACAATTAAAATATAGACATTTGGGAGATTAAGTCAAAGTATCCTAATTATGAAAATGAGACCCATCCATCCACTCCTGGTTATTTCTGTTTCTCTGGGAATTATTTCTTGACAAATCAAGAATCGATTGTTAAAATATTGTAAGTCTCTAACGTACTTATATAGATTTTTAAATTTTTCCCTGTAACAATAAGATTTATTTTAAGTAACTAATAAAAATATGCCTCTGTAATATATTTTTTATCATTTGTTTCCCACCATATCAGCTGCAGAAATAACTGTTCAACCAACTGTGGAAGAGGCCTCTGACAACTGCACTCAAGAATGTCTCATCTTGGGCCATTCTGATGCCTGCTGGATGCCAGCTTCTCTGACCCACACCAGCCCTCCACACGCACAGGCCTCTGCCTTATGCCACAGTCCACCCCTGACACCAGCCTCTGCTCGCCGCCTCAGCCCTCCAGTGACACAGACCATTGCTATTTGCCACAGCCCTCCAGTGGCCCCGGTTATCGCACTGTGCCATAGCCCTCCACCAACACAGGTCTCTGCTCTCCAACACAGTCCTCCTCTAGCACAGGCTTCTGCTGTTCGCCATAGCCCCCCACCAGCACAGGCTGCTGTAATCCACCACAGCCCACCTCTGCCACAGGCTGCTGCCCACCATCGCAGCCCTGTAGGGCCACTAATGGGTTTGCAGCAAGGTTGGGGGCAAGAGGCTGGACCTGAAGGACTACTGTCTCTTGATCATGGAGTGCAAGTTAGTACAAGATCTCAGTTTTATACTATGTCTGAAAGAATTCATCCTAGTGATGATTCAGTTAAAGTCATTTCTTTTAAAACCTTCACTCCAGGCCAAAAGCCTAGAGCCTCTAGAAATGATTCTCCCATTATGGAAGAACATCCCTTGTAAAGCTACAAAGGCTAATTTACATTTTTCAACAGAATGTATAAAATCAAAATTTAAGATCCAATTTCAATGAATATTCCTAATTGTTAGGTTTGTAAATAGCTATGTAAATAGACAGATATCAGAATAGACTCTAGAGCTAGACCCTTAGTCAAAAGATAAAAATAAATTTACAATTTGTTTAATTTAGAATGTATATTTTAAAAAAGAAATAGAAAATTTCACACCTTTTGTACAGAAAGGCTTATCATGTCAGATATTAATATATAATGTATAGTATTTCTGATGCCTAGTTTTTTATTTATTTTTACCAAAATGTGCAATATTACTGATTTTTTTTCCATTCTGATTTTTGTAGACCTAGTAGGTAGCAAATGAAAAACTAGAAAATATCTGATTTTTCCAATAGTACCTTTAGTTTATTTCAACTTTTGTTCAGATAACATTAGATGGTATAAATAGGGTCGTATTTTGTTTGTCTTTTTGTTGGATATTTGTTGTGAGTCTCCAGTTTTTTGTTATTAGTGTTTTGTATAAAAATGCACAGTAGTGAGTGTAAATATCTCATTTTTCCCTGTCTTTTTTATGTTTTCTACCTTTATTTGAAGAATATATTGTTGATATAATTTGTATGTACATTTTCTGTAAAGAATATACATAAACTGTAAAAATTCTGTCTATAACCTATTCTCTACTCTTTAGTAGAGTTCGAGACACTGAAGTGCAATATCTGTACCCAAATTAGTCAAGTACTTGCTAAAAGGGCCTCTTTCTATAAAAATTCGTCTTTGTAATTTAGTGTAAAGTGCATCAGAAATCATATTTTATCTGCCATTTTAAGCCTATGTTCCATTATTAATTGGGTCTTTCTCTTCTGGAAAATCGCAGCCTAGAAAATCACAAGGAAAGTGAATTAATTTAGTGCATGATTCATTTACACCTATGACTAAAAACTACTATTTTTCTAAAGACTATCAGGGAGATTTAAATGTTGTTATGACTGCTGAATAGGCTAATACAAAAAGATGTTCAGTGAAAAAGTAAAAAATTAACATAACTGTAGATAAAACCATGTAATAAACCTTTATGACTAAGGGATTTTTTCCATTCTAGCTCGACTAACTGAAGACAACCACTGATAACAAGATCAGAGTCAGGAAGAAACTTTTCAAGTAATGGAATTATAAATTTACATCAAAGGTGTTACAGTATAGAATTCTAAGGAGATGTGCAGAGGGAGAAATGAGGTTCATGACTGCTTCTTGGGGTAGATGAGAAATACCTCAATAACACACAAAAAAAGACACAACAAAATATCATATCTGAAAACAAATATGTTCTAAGTAAAGAATACAGTAGTATTCCTAGAGAATATTAGTTTCCTTCTGTTGTCTGTTTTTAATTTTCTTTTTTTTCTTTTTTTTGTCCTTATAACTGGCCATGATTGTCTATGTGCACATTTCACCAATATACAGAAACAGCACCAACTTAATTTTCCTCCATAAGAAAACCAAGAAAATGTATTGTTTCTGTATTAAACTAAATCAAGAGACAATTGATGTATTAATTGGGGTGGGGGGAGTGAATATTTCTTGTTAATTAAATTAGATGTAGACTTTGTAATGTGTAACTTGAAGATATGTAATTTATGGTTATACTGTGTGTAAATGTTGTAATATAAAGTGTGGTAAATGTATAATTTCATTGATGAAGTTTTCCACTGAATGTTAAGAAAGCTTCTCTTCTTGTGCCCAGCAGATTACGTAGCGTTTTGAGAATATATTGTTCCCATTACAAAACTCTTTAAATTATATTTGATTTGGTATGTAGAACAACTTATTCACTTTTAACTACAAGAGTTTAATTAGTGAAATTTCAAATTAATTAGTATTATTCATATTTTCTCCATTGCGTTTGTTAATATTCAAAGGGATTTGGAGCATACTGGTAGTCCAGGTGCATGTGAATCTTGAAAGACTGATGATGATTGAGATTTTATTGAAATATGAACATGTGTAGGTGTTGATATTGTTGAAAATGAAGATTTAAACCTGGGTAAGATAAAGAAACCCAGAATGACAAAATCAGAGCTTCCAGTAGAATTTAGGCTGTTTTTTCTTTGAAAAACTGCAAAGATAATGTATGAGAATATCTTCTATTTTAGTTATTTTCACATTTTCTTATTTACATTTTAGTTATGGTCTACACACACAAAATTAAATAAAAAGAAATAAAAGAGGAAACTTAAAAAAATTAAATAATATCTTAGGAATATGATTGATTATTATGTTGATAAAAATCAGAATAACAAATTAGATATTCAGGGATATTTTCTTATAGTGTGATTTATTGAGTTTTAAGTGTGGCTCTTAAATCCTCCTATATAAAAATTGGCTATATTTTGCTACCTTTCCTAGAGATATAGGAATGAACAAATATGCTATTGTCCTTTCTAACTCTGATTATATAGTCAGGCTTGGACTGTGTTAATAATATTAAAAGACTGGGCATCCTCTTCTGGGTTTATATCAGAGGGGCATTGAATGGAAGCAGGCTAGAAGTAGCCAAAGAGGCAAGGGGTGTCAACCCAGTTATTCTCCCCTTATGCATTCTCTTTCAAAGCTTCCACAAGTCTGGCCTTGGCAACCTATAACTTCCAAGGCTTCAGATCTGATGAGATCTTTCTCATCGTATTGCAAATTCTTTCTTTGAATGGATGGACAGAGCTATAGATTGACAAAGCTCAAAGGTGGCTCTGCTGATGTGCAAAAATTGAGTCCCAGAAGTAGACAAAGCATTGTTTTACCATAAATTGAAAATCATTCCCTTGAAAAAAAAAGAAATAGATTGGATCTAGTTTGAAATTAAAACTTCAAATTGAATGTTAAATATGATAATATGTTCAGTGAGACTGGTTATTCAATTTTTGTGGCTGTGTTCAGTTACATGTGGCTAATAATTCACTAGCTATAGCATTAATATATCACATTTATAAGTATGTATTCAATCACTGTATATCTTATATGCTACGTGCATACACATTTTTTCTTGAATCTTATCTTCAAGTTTTAGCTAATACTGTGTGGGTGTATTGAAATCAAACTTACATATGATACAAACAGTGTACTAAATTTAGAGAGTATATTTTGTGTAGTATCATTTAGCTATTTAACATTTTGTTTCTTGTAAACTCGGTTAGCAAGAATGGCTGTTAAAAAATTAGTGCTATTGTGTATTGGTGACAGTTATGAAGAGCCTCTGCCTTCCCAAACTAATATTTGTCACACACTTTCATTAAAATGGATAAAAGTAGACTAAAAAAATCACAAATTGTGCAGTCTTTCCTTATAATGAAGTCATGTCACACACACACACACTCACAAAGACACACACAATACATTTTAGTCATGGAAAATTCAAGTAAATTTGACCCACACGTATCTGTCAAAATTAGTTTTTTGTTGTTTACAGTAAGACTGAATGTGCATATATCTCCCAATATACATTTATTTATGAACATCTAGTTGTTTAGGCTTTTTTTAAACACTCTTTGGATTCATATTTTACAGTATGGTTAACATTTCTGTTTTTCTTCTTTCATATTTGTTTCAAACCAAATTTGTAGTTATGTTTAGAAAAAGTTGTTATCACATTCATTACACACTGTTTTGGAGGTTTCCAATTGGCACAAATGCCCTGGAAAATGTAGGAGCAAGAAAAGCTGAACTGTATTTGAAAAAAAAAACAAACCAAAACCAAAACAAAAACCTTTTTACATTATGTGCCAATTACCACACCAGAGCAATTTCATACAGAGGCCTTAAAATATTCATTCATAGTAGCGTTTGTACATTAACAATCCAAGTGCTTTCAGTAAACGTGATTTTTAAAATCAATGCAAGTTGACAACAGCTGACAGTTGACAGTAGTAATGAAAAGGCTATTCAGAAAAATGTGTGTGCACAAATGAAAAAAATATATGAAGGCAATTGTTTCGTGACTGTATGTGCTATTTTTAGAAATAAAATCTGTGAAATTTATTCTATCTCTGTTTAAAATACTTGGAATTTTATGAATTATAGATTTACATTTGTATTTGGAGAAGATTCCTCCTTTGTGACATCATACAATATCTGAAAGTGAACAGTACCCCAAAGCAGCTCTAGCTATGCTTTGGAAGTGAGAAGGTTGGATATTGTATGACCCAGATGGCAGTATGTAGTCCAGTGTATTAATTGTTCTATTCCAGGTTCTGTATTGCATGTTTTCTCATATTCATTAATATAGGTATTAATAAAGTTATAAAAATAAAGGTTCATTTTTATTGTGTGTTTGTTAGTTCAAACTTTTTTTTTCATTTTAAATTGGTTTTTAAATTCATATAAAGTAAAATACACCTTGCTGGTAGTACACTTCTATGTTATACTTTTTGTTTTCTCTATTAAGCCTTTCTATATAATTATTTGAATGAACATCATTTCTCTCACTTTTTCACAGCGGGTCAACAATATTGTGGTGTTTAGAACATTTACTTTACATCTTTCAAGATTAAATTAAGAGATATTTAGCCATATTGGTGTGGCTCAGTTGGATGGAGCATCATCCTGTTCTCTGATTCCCGGTCAGGGCACATACCCAAGTTACAGGTTTGGCCTCCAGTCCTGGCATGTGCAGGAGGCAATCGATCGATGCTTCTCTGAAGAATGGTGATCATATTGGTGGAACAAAATAACTTCACTCCTGGTTTCACTTTTACTCTGGCTAAATGGAGAGAATCCCAGTACATTGAAATCTCTCAAGCTGCACATTATTAGTTAATATTCAACTGCATTTGGCATTTCTTTAGTCTTGAAGTTTGATTAAGATTTATAGAGCACAGAATCTGGTGCTTTTTTTCTTCTTTCTTTTCATACCCATTTTTCTATTTTTGTGATTGATTTATTCATTATCACCACACCAAGGGTTAGCTGATGAAGGAAGAAAAAAATCAAAATTTAAATAAAGCAAAAATTTAGCCTCTGGCAAAAAGAGATCACATTTTTAGAAATAAAATATATGTATAAATTAATTTATGTTATTTCTCATACTGACTCCAACCATGTGTGAAAAAACTCAAACTTTAGTGAATAATATGTAGGTTAGAAATCAGCAGTTTATGCATAGATATCATAATAACCCAGGAAAATGTGCTAAAAACCTGAGAAAGTGAATATGATGAATATGTACTTTGTGAATAGGAAAAAAGTAATGTACTTGAGAAGAATGTTGAAAATCTCTGATATTTCAGTAAGTAAAAACATTAGTGAGCTAATATTTAGCTGTATCCTATCTAATAAAAGAGTAATATGCAAATTAAGCATCACTCCATCACAAAGATGGCCATCCCCATGGCCAAAAGGTGGCGGTGCCCAGTCTGGCTCAGCCCCACTACTGAAGTGGTCAGGCCTGTTAGCCAGGCAGGTGGCGGGGGAGGCAGGGGGCCTGAGGGGCAGAATAGGTGATCAGAGAGAGCTGGGGATCCCCTGCCCAGGCCAGAAGCCTTCCCAGAGGCCTCAGGCATGGGAAAGGGTGGAACCAGTGATCAGAGGGGGCAGGTTCAGAGCCAGTGATTGGAGGGATATGAGGGTGCCCTTCCCAGACATAAGGTCTGGGCCAGAGGCCTCAGGCCTGGGCAGGGGCAAGGCTGGAGATCGCAGGGGCCTGGGCTCCACAGAGCCAGTGATCAGAGGGGCAGGGGAGGAGCCTGTGATTGCAGGGGTCTGGGCACCAGTGAAGCTGGAAAAGCAGGGGTCTGGAGGTCCCCTTCCCAGGCCTGTAGCCTTGGCCAGAGGCTGTCATAGGGCAAGGGCGGGGCTCATGATTGGAGGGGCCTGGGGGTCCCCTTCCCAGGCCTGTAGCCTTGGCCAGAGGCTGTAGTAGGGCAAGGGTGGAGCCCGTGATTGGAGGAGTCTGTGGGTCCCCTGCCCAAGCCTGCAGCCTTGGCCAGAAGCTGCCAGTGGGGCAAGGGCAGAGCTAGCGATGCCAGGGGGAAGGATCAGAACCAGTGATTGAAAAGGCTTGGGCTCTGTGAAGCTGGCATTCAGAGAGGTTGGGGGTCTTCTTCCCAGGCCTGCAGCCTCAGGCAGAGACTAAAGGCATGGGCAGGGGCAGAGCCAGTGATCGCAGGGGTCTGGGGGTCCCCTGCCCAGACCTGCATCCTCCGCCCGAGGTTATAGGACTGGGTAGGGGTGCAGTTGGGATTAGAGGGGCAGGGGTGGAACCAGTGATCTGAGAGAACTACAGAGGAAACACCTTTTCTTACTGCTTGTTGGCTAAGCTTCCTGTATGCCACCAGTAATATTCTTAGTAACTTGGGTAACAAGAATCCAAAAAGGTGATCTAGAATTTTTCCCCACACTCCTGGAGAAAGAAAATGAAGGTCCACTGCTGGAAGGCTAAGAAATGTCATATCCTGCCCTAGCCGGTTTGGCTCAGTGCATAATGCCTCAGCCTGCTGACTGCAGGGTCTGGGTTCAATTCTGACCAAGGGCATGTACCTAGGTTGCAGGCTCCTCCCTGGCAGGGGCCCAGGTCAGGGCATATGCAGGAGGCAACCAATCAAAGTGTTCCTCTCACTTTGATGTTTCTCTCTGTCTTTCCCTTCTCTTCTACATTCTCAAAAAATCAATGGAAAGATATCCTCAAGTGAGGATAAAAAAGAAAGAAAGAAAGAAAGAAATGTCGTATCTCATGAAAGATACATCTTGAAAATGCCTAAAGGAAGTTGTCATTTTTTCATGGTGAAGGGACTGGAGACCGTGTTAATGAAAACACCTTGGTGGCTGTGGTGACTGGCAGTGGCTGCAGCAGCGGGGTGATGGGGCTGGTGGCTTCCCCTGATTAGCCTGTCGCCTCCCTCAAAGGAAGGCCAGACTGTGGCTTAGGCCCACTCTCCAAGAGGAATAGGGAGAGAGTCTAAGCCATCAGTAGGACACTGATGAGGGCTCCCAATATGTGAGAGGGGGCAGCCTGGTCTGAGGAATACCCCTCCCAAGTACACGAATTTCATGCACCAGGCCCGTAGTTAAAACATATGTGATCTTGTTGATATTATTGCCAGAAATAGTCACATTAATTTATAAAATAATTTGCTAACTGTGTAATGAAAATAGCTTCAAACAAAACAATAAACAATATAAATTACTCATGAAGCAGGCAAATTGGTTCAGAATTCAACCTCTGTATTTTGGGTTACAAATTCCATTGCCATTTCAAGTATGTAGGATCTATAGTTGCATACAAACAACTGAAGTTTAACCTGTGCATAGGCTTAATTCCGACTTTGTCTATCAAAGTATCCTAAAATTAATTGAGGGAAGAGAAACAAAAGACAAAAACACATAAAACAAAAAAAAAACAGCCATAATCCTGGTAGTGACTTAAGTAACTCAGGGATCTACTCACACTACATTTTCTTCATAAACATTTTTGGAAAAGTTGAAGATTTACAAAAATGTTGCAAACATAGTACAATTCCCAAATATGCCACTCCCAGGTTCTATTATTAACATAGCATATTTATTATAATTAATGAGCCAATACTGATACATTATTACCAACAAATGTCTACAGTTTATTCAAATTTCCTTAGTTATTTTTTTGTTAATGTCCTTTTTCTATTCCAGAATCTCATTCAGGATTCTATATCACATTTAGTTGTCATGTCTTTTTAGGATCCTCTAGACTGTGGAAGTTTCTAAAACTACTTTCTTTTTTAATTCAAATTTTCAAATACACTTTTCATTCAACATTATTTTGTACCAGTGACCCAGTGCACGAAATTCGTGCACATTAAAAGGGGATTAATTAGAGGAAATATTTTAATATTGCTATTTTCCCTTTCTCTATAATAGAAGTGTCAGAGAGTAAAGAAAATTAGTAAAACATATATGAAAACCTTCTTCCTGTCAGAGTCTGGGGTGCACCATGGAGCCCAGAGTCAAGTCTTCAACCATCCACGTGCACCTCAAAATCGTTTGAGACCCAAACCTGGATGGCCCACCTTCATTGGACTAGATCCAGACATGGCAGGTCCCACCCTGTCAATCCCTGCCAGGTCGGGGGGTGCAGCCTCAGGTCCCCTGGGTGCCAGGGCAGAGGGGCACAACCTGCGGTCCTGCATCAAGCCCTGCTGGATGGAGGGAGTGGCCTGTGATCCCCCAGTATGGCGCTGGGGAAGGGGGCACAGCCTAAGGTCCCCTGGCCTGGTGCTGGGGTGGGGGGCACAGCCTCAGGTCCCCTGGCCTGGGTCCAGGGTGGGGGGCATGGCCTGAAGTGCCCCGGCCTGGCACCAGGGAAGAGGGTGCAGCCTGAGATCCTCTGGCCTGGTACCAGGGCCAGGGGAGCAGCCTGAGGTCTCCTGTCAAGCCCTGCGGGTGGAAGGCAGGACCTGAGGTCCCCTGTCAAGCCCCATGCAGGAGGTGGGTGGACGTGCAGCCTCAGGTCCCTGCTGATTGCTCCTTAAGGCTCATTATGGGAACTTAGCTTCAGCTGTGGGTGCAAGTTGACCAGAGTGATGGTCAATTTGCATATTCCCTCTTTATTATATAGGATTATATAGGATTATTTTCAGAGAAACAGCATGGTATTTAGACAATCATATACTTTACAAAGTGTTCTCCCTGATATGTCTAGTACCCATCTGGTACCATACATAGTTATTATAATACTAGTGACCCAGTGCATGGATTCATGCACATTGAAAGGAAATTAATTAGAAGGTGGCTGGTGGGGCAGGACTGGGCAAAGTGAGCCAGACATACCCTGGAGTAAACCACCCATGGTGGCTCCCCAACTGGCCACATCTGGGGTGGTGCCGTGGCTTGAAGGGGATCTACAGAGTGAGCAGGGTCCCTTTTGGTGGTAGTGGGGGTTTCCTCGGCCTAACCTGTGGGGATTAGGCAAACATTGGCTCTCCAACAACCCCCTAGGGGTCCTCCCAGAAGCCAATTGCAACAGTCAGCAGGGCTGAATCATCTGGAGATGGCTGAGGGCATTTCCCCTAACCTGAGAAGGATGCATTAAATGATTGCTTGCTGCCAGATAGCTCAGGACATTTCAATCTACATATTATTGCCTCCTACTGGCCAAACACCTGAACAGTCAAAGGCAGTTTCTCCAAAACCTAACAATCTCTCAAAGGATTGTGTATACAAAACCCTGGCCTTTGATGTTTATATCTCCACCTTGCCTTAGGACAATTTGTGTTAATAAAAAGCAATGGGTTATGAGACAAGAACTTAGTTCCTTTAGCTAAGCTTTCTCTGACTCCCTATAGTGTCTTTCAAAATTATATTTTGTCTCTGGACTCATTTAATTTATGCACAACACCTTCTCCAGGTTCCTGAACCCTTCTTGATGCCAAATTATGACCACTAACATTAGGCTCCTGGAGTGTGAGAGGACACTCAGAAAAGTTATTGTCATACAGGGTGTGGAGTGCAAATGCAAGTGTGCAGTAAACCAGGAGGTGGAATCAAGTAACCCAGCAAAGAATTGGGCTCCCTCCTCTCTGGTTTTGGGGTATATTACCCGAGAAGTGCCACTGTGAAGTCATTGCATTGAGAGTTTGGTCAGTGCATGTCATAGCTACCTGTTTGATAGACACTTAAGACACTTAGCATTATATATATATATATATATATATATATATATATATATATATATATATATGTTAGAGGCCCGGTGCACAATAATTTGTGCACTTGGTGGGGGGAGGGGTCCCTTAGCCTAGCCAGGCCTGTGCCCTCTTACAGTTTGGGACCCCTCGACAGATGTCTACCTGCTGGCTTAGGCCAAGTCCATGGGGGATTGGGCCTAAACTGGCAGTCAGATATCCCTCTGGAAGCCCAGGAGCCCTTGGGGGATGTCCACTTGCCAGTGGGGAGCAGGCTTAAGCTGCAGTTGGACATCCTTAGAGCTGCTGAGGAGGTGGGAGAGTCTCTTGCCACCACCGCTGTGTTGGCAGCTGTAAGTCTGGCTTGTGGTTGAGCAGAGATCCTCCTGTGGAAGCACAGTGACCACCAGGGGGAAGCTCCTGCATTGAGCATCTATCCCTGGTGGTTAGTGTGTGTCATAGTGAACAGTCATTCCCAGTCATTCTGCTGTTAGGGTCAATTTTTATATTACTCTTTTATTATATAGGATAGAGGTCTGATTCATGGGTGGGGGCTGGCTGGTTTGCCCTGAAGGGTGTCTCAGATCAGGGTAGGGGTTCTGCTGGGGTGCCTGGCCAGCCTGGGTGAGGGGCTGAGGACTGTTTTCAGATTGGCCACACCCCATTCAGGGTGAGGGTGTCCTGCTGGGGTGTCTGGCCAGTCTGGGTGAGGGGCTGATGGCTGTTTGCAGGCTGGCCACTATCCCCAGTGACCCAAGATTCTAGTGAGGCTGGCTGGAATCAGGTATCTGGGATTTATTTATGTTCTATAATTGAAACTTTGTTGCCTTGAGCAGAGGCCACAGCCAGCCAAGGCAGGTGGGAAGCTTGGCTTCCTCCAGTTTCCTCCATTGCTGGGGCAACTAAGCCTTCTGCTTACTCTAGCTCCGTGGCTGCCGACGGCCATCTTTGTTAGGTTAATTTGCATATAGTCACTCTGATTGGCTGATGGTGTGGCTGGGGGTGTGGTGGAATGACACCAATTTACATGTTTCTCTTTTATTAGATTAGACTAGTGACCTGGGGTATGAAATTCATGCACGGGGGGGGGGGGGGGGGGGGGGGGGGGGGGGCAGGGGAATTCCCTCAGCACAGCCTGCACCTTCTTCAATTGGGGACCCCTTTCACAATCTGGGACCAATGGCTTCTAACCATTCACCTGTCTGCCTGCCTGATTATCCCTAATTGCCTCTGCCTGATTGCCCCTAACCCTTCTGCCTGTCTGCCTGATCACCCCTAACTGCACTCCCCTACTGGCATGATCACCCCCAAACTTCCCTTCCCTGCCAACCCGATTGCCCTCAACTTCCCTCCCCTGCCAGCCTGGTTGTCCCAACTGCCCTCTCCTGCCAGCCTGATCTTGTTCCCAAAGGCCCTTCCCTGCCAGCCTGATCTCACCCCTAACTATTCTCCCCTGCCAGCCTGATTGCCCCTAACTGCCTTTGCCTGCCTGATTGCTCCTAACTGCTCTCCTCTGCTGGCCTGATCTCACCCCCAACTGCCCTCCCCTGCTGGCCTGATCACCCCGAGCTGCCTCTGCCTCGGCCCCCACCACCATGGCTTTGTCCAAAAGGAAGTCAGACATCCAGAAGATGGCTGGTAGACCCGGTCTAATTAGCATATTACCCTTTTATTAGAATAGATAGATTGTTGACTATATTCCCTATGCTGTATTTGACATCCCCATGACAATTTTATAACTGCCAATGTGTACTTCTTAATCCCTTAACCTTTTTCACCCAGCACACCAGCCCCTCTCCCTTCTGGCAATCATTATTCTATTCTCTACATCTAAGAGTCTGTTTCTACTTTATGTATTTGTTTGTTTGTTTGTTTACTATATTCTTATTGATTTCAAAGAGGAAGGGAGAGGGAGATAAATAAAAACATCAATGATGAGAGAGGATCACTGATAAGCTGCCTCCATGCACCACATTGGGGTTTGAGCCCACAACCCAGGTAAGCATCCTGACCAGGAAAGGAACTGGGACCTCCTGGTTCAAAAGTAGATGCTCAACCACTGAGCCATGCCAGCCAGGATTGTTTGTTTATTTCATTTTTTATATTCCACATATAAGTGAAATCATTTGGCATTTGTCTTTCTCTGACTGACTTCACTTAGGTCCATCTATGCTGTACATTCTTTATTATGGTCAATATTCCATTGCATATATGTACCACAACTTTTTTATCTACTCTTCAGACTTTCCTGATGACCTTGATAGTTTTAAGGAATATTGGTGAGATATTTTGCAGACTGTCCCTCAACTGGAGTTTTTCTGGTGATTTTTTTCTCTTGATTACACTGAGGTTACAGGTTTTGAGGTTGAAGACCACAGAAGTAAAGTTCCTGTCTCATCATATTTTTTCAGGTGTGCATGATACTACATTATTTAACTATACAGTTAATATTTGGCATCACCTCACACATTATGTTTGAGTTTCACTCTTTACTATTGACTCAGATACTCACAATTTGTGAAGGGTTTGCTGCACTCAAGCTTAAGACATCTCTACAATGTGCCTCTTCTGAGTTAGAATTCCCTGGGAAAATTCAGGACATTCTTCTTCCCAAGCTTCCATTTATCACAAAGTTTAGTAGCCTTGTATTTTATTTTAATTTTTCAGTCTTTAATATGGTAATTTTTATTACATCATTAATAGAAAATAAGTGTGTGTATGTCTCTAATCCTAGTTTCTGACAGTTTCTCAAACCTTCGTAACTTTTTAAATGGTAAGGGCACTAGGAGCATCTTTTGTTCTAGTATTTGGTCTTTGACCTAATTCTTAACACAAGGCTCCTGAAATTCTTGCAATTTCCTGGGTGACACAGAAGTGTCTTTTGTTCTAATCAGGCAACTCTGACTTGGGTCCTCCTAGATAGCTCTGGGGTGAGGGCTAGTCGCCATATATACCAAGCCACAATCAGAAGATTGGACTTTTCATTCCTACTCCCCATTCTCTTGAGGAAAGAGTACTAAAAATAAAATTAATAGTCCCATCATGCCTAAATTATGAAGCTGTGGGGGAGAAGGTAAGTTTGTAGGACTGAACGCTTAACCTGTGAAATTTGACACTATGTCTTGGTACAGTTTCAAAATATATATAAATTGTCCACCCAGATGAAGTCACAAATTGTTTGGTGTGGGGAAACACATCCACACATTTGATGACCAGTTGTGTCAGAAATGAATTGTTCTGTGTGAATAACAAAGGTGACACTCAGGAAAGAAACACAGAAAGAAGTGGAGAACTGAAGTTTTTCCTTTATAATGGCAAGTAAAGGGAGATCTTAAGCATCTGGAGTACAGAGAACAAACACAATATACATAATAGGTACATATCCCTTATTTCTGAGATTGAGGACAAAAAATGCTGGATTTTAGCTTGTTTTTGGAGTTTTGGAGAAATGTAGATAAAATTATTATTTGAAAGATGAATGCTTTGTCTTTTTAAATTTATTTCTTTATTAATTTGAGAGAAAGAGGGTCAGAGAGAGAGACATCTATTTGTTGTTCCACTTATTTATGTATTAACTAGGGGCCCAGTGCACAAAAATTTGTGCACTCGGGGTGGAGGGAGTCCCTCAGTCCGGCCTGTGCCCTCTCACAGTCTGGGACCCCTCAGTGGATATCCTATGATGGCCCCAATCTGCCAGGCGCCTTCTGTGTGTGTGTGTGTGT
>PVJC01024656.1:0-25368 GCA_004026665.1 Murina feae | reverse complement strand
CGGAGTTTTTTCTCCTATAATTGATACTGTTCCTTGATACACTGTAATTGATACACTGTTCCTTTAAGGCGGCCTTCTAACTACTAACGAAGCCTCTGCTTCACCTCGCAGCGTCTATAATGAAACAATTGTTACTGTTACTGGTTAGGCCGGAGCTGCTCTCTCCTTCAGCTCCGGAGGATTCTATGATTGTTACAATATTTCAAAAAGCTGTGTTTCGCTAGAGGCAGTTTAATCGGAGCTGAGCTGAGGGGCGCAGCTTCACTTTCGCTCCTGCCGCAATGGAAAGGGCTGTTTACTCAGGTCCGGGAGTGGCGGCAGCCATCTTGGCTGGGCTAATTTGCATACAGCCGCTCTGATTGGCTGGTGGGCGTGGCTTACCCTGTCTCGGAGAAACGGTTAATTTTAATATTTCGCTTTTATTAGTTTAGATATGTAAATTCTGATAATTATATGGAAATCTCACTTTTTTTGTAAGAGTTAATTTGAGCCAAACTGAGGACATCCTGGGGAGCAAGGTCTCAAATGCTCTGGAGATCTCATCTTTTAACTAAAGACTCTGTAAAGTATTAAGTTTCAAAAAATACTATAAGTTACTAGTTAGGAGAAAACAGCAGGTTGTGAAAATAGCAGGAGTAGGAAGAAGCATTATGAATTTATTTTTTGTAATTCTAGGTAAGGCTTTCAATTTATGTTTCCATGGTAACTTTATCATTTGTTGATATCTACCCAAGTTCTATAGAACTTTGAGAAATAAAATGAAAAGCCCTGGATATTAGAGTTAGCTGCACAACTCAAATCAAAATGTTTTCTCACAATGTTTACCATCACAAAACATACAAGGAAATTTTAAAAGATTGCTTTCATAATTTAATTGAATTTTGGTAGAAAACGGGTTCTTCATGCAAATTCAGGGGAAGGTGGATTCCTTCCCAGTTCAAGTTAGTTACTTAAAATATGTTAAGCTATATAAATTTATTACTGCTTTCTTTTTTATAATACTATCAACAATAACATGAGTTTATAGGCATTGAGGAATTCTCAGTTGAGTCATAGGAGTTTATGAATTCTTTAAAATATTAATGAAAAAGAAAGCTGAGTTTTTATTATCTCGTAAATGTCCATCTGATTCTGAAATTCTCTTAACTCTCTATTCCTCCAAGAGCTGATATGGTTCATGCTACCTTGAGCTCATTAGTAGTTAGATCAAAGGTAATTTCTTATCGCACATATGCTTGATCATCTGGAAGCATCCACCAAGAAGCCATGGACTATAAACATGCTAAATTTTGAGGGAGGTGCTGAACCTTTTGTAATTCCATGTGGGTCCACAGTCTTTCTTGCCAGAGTCAGAACTTTTTGGGCAGCTGCAGGCGGCTTAGGCTGGTTCCAGGCTGGCCCCTGCTTTCCTTTCTGGCCAAATTGTCCAGAACTCCTCACTGTCTCTGGTCTCCAGCCCTGTTGTATCTCCCTGTATGCTGTTCAGAACTCTGCCTGGAGACTGTCTCCCATCCCCTGAGCGCTGGGCTGGTTACCCCACTACCTCACTGCTGTCACTGCCCTAGGGGAATGGGCCAGGGAGCAGGTGGCCCAGGACCCAGCCTGGGCACAGTGGGAGGCAGGACCAGGTGTGAGCTGAGGCTCCAAGTCCCCGCACATACTTCATTGTCCCATTATATTTCACCTACAAAATACAAACTCAAAGATAAAATCATTAAGCATTTCAAGATGGAGTTGGGGGGGGACATGAAACCCCAGGTATGAAGCCTTTCTGAGGAAGGGGATGGAGGTATGAGACTGCACTGGTCACATGCCCATGAAGGTGGCCCTGTACATATTCACTCATTTAACCCCCTGTTACAGGCGTGGAAAGCACTGCACTGAAAGCCAAACATCACAGCAGGGATTTGAACTTGGGTAGTATATTTCTGCTCTTAACCCTTACGCTGACCCTTATGCGTACCTTGAGGTATGAGAGCAAATGCCAAATTCCCACTCTAGGAGGTTGGAAGCTAGGGGAAGGAAGCCATTTCTTTGTGTTTTTCTTCTAAGGGGTGATGGTGACTCTGGCCTCAGGTCTCTGCTGAGGACCGATGGAGTCTCATCTATTCTTTAAAAATAATAATAAATAAATAAAAGAAATGTGTATGTGTGTGTGTGTGTGTGTATAAAATAAAAGAGTAATATGCAAATCGACCCTCACTCCATTACACCTAAGCCACACCCACCAGCCAAGCCACACCCACCAGCCAAGCCACACCCACCAGCCAACCAGAGCAACTGTATGCAAATTAACCCATCCAAGATGGTGGCTGGTAGTCACGGAGGTAGAACAAACAGGAGCCTTCTGTTGCACCAGCGACGGAGGAAACTGCCTGCCTAGTCAGGCTGTGGTCTTCTGCTCAAGGCAATAATGTTTCAATTATAGAAGATAAATAAACCCCAGAAACCTGATTCCAGCCAGCCTCCATGGGATGTTGGGTCAATGGGAGCTGTGGCCAGCCTTCAAACTGCCATCAGCCCCTCACCCAGGCTGCCCAGGCACCCTGGGGGGGAGCACTCACCTTGAAGGGACTGTGGTCAGCCTGCAAACAACCATCAGCCCCTCACCCAGTCTGGCCAGGCACCCCAGCAGGAACCCTACTCTGATCCGGGACACACTTCAGGGCAAACCAACTGGCCCCCACCCATGCACCAGGCCTTTATCCTATATAATCCTATATAATCCTATATAATAAAAGGGTAATATGCAAATTGACCCTAACAGCAGGACAACTGGGAATGACTGGTCACTATGACACACACTGACCACCAGGGGGCAGATGCTCAATGCAGGAGCTGCCCCTGGTGGTCAGGGCACTCCCACAGGGGAAGCTCTGCTCAGCCACAAGCCAGAAGGCTGCCAGTACAGCGGTGGTTGTGGGAGCCTCTCCTGCCTCCTCAGCAGTGCTAAGGATGTCCAACTGCAGCTTAGGCCTGCTCCCCACTGGCAAGTGGACATCTCCTGAGGGCTCCCGGGCTGCCAGAGGGATGTCTGACTGCCATCTTAGGCCCGATTGCCTAGGGAGTGGGCCTAAGCCAGCAAGAGGACATCCCTCAAGGGGTCCCAGATTGTGAGTGGGCACAAGCCAGGCAGAGGAACTCCTCCCTCCCCCCCACAGTGCACAAATCTTTGTGCACCAGGCCTCTAGTATATATATATTTCAGAGAGGAAGAGAGAGGGAGAGATAGAAACATCAATGATGAGAGATAATCACTGATTGGCTGCCTCCTGCATACCCCCTACTGGGGATTGAGCCTGCAACCCAGGCATGTGCCTTTGACTGGAATCAAACCTGGCACCCTTCAGTCCATAGGCCGAGGCTCTATCCACTGTGCCAAACCCACTACGGCTATTCTTTACATTTGATCACATTAAGGAGAGAAGTGGCCTGTTATATATCAGCCTTGTCCTCATTTTAAAAAGGTTTCTTGCCATATATGGTTGCACATAAATATATAATATGTAGTTATGGAAACTATTCACATATTTTTAAATATGTGGAATGTTTTTTTAAAAATAACTGTTTTTTAAAAAAAATAACTGTTTAAAAAATTGAATCTGTATTGCCCTCTAGTAGCCACAAAATTTTAATAAGAGCAAGCCAAAAAGGAATAGCCTCTGTTTATTAAGTGCCAATCAGAAATACATGAATCAGTCCAGCCACTGTGGCTCAGTGGTTGAGCATTGACCTGTGAACCAGGAGGTTAGGGCACGTGCCTGGATTGTAGGCTCGATCCTCTGTAGGGGGCATGCAGGAAGCAGCTGATCAATGATTCTTTCTTATCACTGATATTTCTCTCTCTCTCTCTCCCTCTCCTTTCCTCCCTGAAATCAATAAAAATATACTTTAAAAAATACATGATACTACTATCTTATTGTTGGTTGCACATACACATGTCCACAGGACCAGGCGTGTGAAATCACAGGGATATGGGCTGGGACAATATGAACACCGGACAACACTAGTCCTTCTGAAGGGGGAGGCTTCCAGTGAGTTCCAGCTCATAGTTGCCCTGGGGGAAGGCTGGCCCGGTTGTTAAAGAGAAGCCCCAGGTCCAGATATTTATGTAAAGTTCTCAATTTTTAAGAGTAGGCAATTTAAGTAATTTTTTTTTTAAAAGAAAAAAGATCTCTATGGACCATTCACATTTCCGTGGGTTACATGTGGACCGTAAGAATGGCTCTCTGTGACCTTCGGCTTAGTGGTACTTGCTACCTGCTGGGTACCGTGCTAAGGGCTCTACATCCAAGTTCCCACGTCAGTCCACAGCCTGACCCCAGGATGTGCTAGCCTCATTGCACAGACAGGTAGCAGAGGTTCAGAGAAGTGCCATGTATTGCCTAAGGTCACCGGGCTTGGAATTGAACCCAGCGCTGGCTAACTCCAATCCATGATCTTTAATTCCTGAACTTATCGCCCACTATGTGGTACAGAAGATTCATTCCACTGGGAAACACATAGCGAGTTGCTAGCATATGCCAGAGGCTGACTATTCCAGGTGACAAAGAAACAGGAGTAAAGTGGATCCCGCCCTTACTCTCATGCATATTTGTGCGAATCTAATGTGTTAGAGGATGAATGGGGCAGGTGTGTGTTGTGAGCGACCAGATGCTCTGGCTTCCACACCTTTAAAGCACTGTTAGTGTCCAGCTTCTAGCTGATTCCCCCAGTTCTCTCTATTGCTGCCCTTTCCCCAGCCTGGCACTGGACTTCTCTGTGCATCGTCCAGCCTGGCCACTACTTTGCTTCCTGCTGCTCAGCTCAGAATTCATTCCCACATCTCTGCCCTGCACATTCAGCCTGATCACAAAGCAATGTGGCCTTGGGGGCCTGTCCCTCATTTCAGACCCCACTCCTCCTCAGACACTGCCCTGGCAGGGGGGGGGGCCACATAAGATGCCTTGTTTATTAAACTTGGGACACTTGTGCCAATCAAAAGAAAGGGCAATTTCCTCACAGATAGTCATCATTCTATCTAGAAAGTCATGAAATATTCTTACGTGCTAAGTTTTGAGTTTTATTTAACTTTTAATTGTGCCTTTATTATAAGCAAATTTTTTAAAGGTATAAGTTAAATATGGTAAAATTCTTGCTTATAAGTTGTATATTTCATTGAATTTTGACAAATACATAGAGTCATGTAACCTCCACCATAATCAAGATAGAAAACACTTCTATCACCCCATAAAGTTTCCTCCTGCCTCTTTGTAGTCGATCCCCTTCCCTCATTCTCAGCCCCTGGTCTATTTTCTGTCCTTGTGGTTTTGTCTTTTCCTGTGGTTTTACAATGTCATATAAATGGAATCATACAGTTTATGTCCTTTTAATTGCATAGGTTGATGGTATTCAGTTCAGAGTGAGTCAGTAGGCAGTGGTTTGGTGAAAAGGGGAGAGAAGTCATTCCAGGTAGGGTGGACAGCATATGCAAAGGCCTTGTGGCATTGTGCTGCATGAAGGTTAGCGTTAACTCACAGCTGACCTTCAGCTGTTTGTGTTGTATCATGAATCAGCAAGCAAGACAAGATGCTTTAATGAGCCAATTAGTTAGGAGTTATCTTTATTGCACACAGGTTCAGAGCAAAAATTCTGAACAAACACAGGAAGGAGTATTCCATTTTTATATCCTTCTAGGTTTTTGTGTAAGTTATTTTTGTAGACAGCTTGTAACCTTGAGTATATATCATATCTAACAAACACTTGTCATATCTATACAGACAACTCGTAGCCTTGAGTACACATCATATCTATACAGACACCTGTAACCTTGAGTATATATCTGTACAGACACCTGGCATCAATATCAGTGTGTTAGCCCCTTTAGATGGCTAGCTTGCAAGGTCAGACAGTTAAGTTTATCTTTTCTATTATTCAAGCTAAACAACAAAGTTATTTTTACAGAGTAAGAGACCATCTGAAAACAACAGTTGACTTATGGAACAAGGGACTAGCAAGAAATAGCAGAGAACTTCAAAACAGCGGTTTCAAACAGCAGTTTTCCCAAAGGAGGGATCATTACTATGCTTCATTTGCATGGGTCAGACCATCAAGATGGTCAGTAGTCATTCTGGTTGATGAGATCATGGGCCTTACCAGTTGTTAAATACGTTTCAAAATCCCCACTGAATGTGCCCTAAGGCCAGCTAGCCTCAGGAAGGTAGGCTGATGCACACTTGAGCCCAGCTGGAAGCAAGGGCCAGAGGAAAGGCACTTGAACCCAGAGACTCCTGTTCATAAAGCACATACTAAAGCTCTACTGTTCATAGAGCCCATCCACAGTAAGACTTCCTAGGGAGGTCAGGCTTGCACAGCTTACCAGGAATAAGTGCCATGGGCAAAATCTGGGTCCTCAGAGTCCTTTTCCTGGGGCTACCAGGAATGCAAGCTGAGCCCAAACCACGTATGAAAGTGCCTGGCACAAAGCAGGTCTTCACTGAAAATGTCTGACCTGCTGTCTGGCAAAGGACATCCTGTCATCTCTATTGTTGACTCTTTTTCTGAAGTCATGTCTCTGACGAATGCCCGTTTCACTAAAATTGGCTATGTTTATGAGGTTCGGCCTCACAGAATTCCATTCTGATTTCCAATATTTAGAGACCGACTAATCCAGCTCTAATTTCTCAAAAGAGAAAGAGAGTAGATGCAACTATGACTAGAATTCCATATACCAGCTCCAAGTCAATACACTCTCCTGTTTTAATGAAAATAAATTCTCCCCCCACCTCCCACCGCCCCCCCCCCCCAAAAAAAAAGAAAAAGAAAAGCGTGTTTGTGTTCCTGGAAGCAGGACTGATTAAATCACTGTTTTTAGGTCTCAGTTCAGTAAGGTCCTGGCTTGACCTTACAGCAGCAAGTAAATATCACAGATGGAATGGATATAAAAAGGAAACCCACACACTCATAAAACTCCAGCACGGCCTCTCAGGGAGGCTGAAACCCAACAATTTATGATGCCATCGTTGAGACGAACCCTCAGCTTTTTGCCAGGAGCTCCCTGGATCTGTCAGGGTGGGGGCAGCCCATGTGTGCTTCCTGGTTTTCTGGGACAGAGAAACAGTCAGGATTAGCCTAGATGAGTGAGGTCTCAGTGCTTCGAGGTTGCTCTTTCCTGCACAAACGACGCCCTTCTATTCTATGTTCCTCCTACACGAGGAGGAAGAATAATTTACAGAACGTTGCATGTCTGGTGTTTGCGACAGGAAAATGAGTGACGTCTCTAATTTCAGCCGCAAGGGAGGGAAGACTTCAGCGCTCACTCCAGCCTCCAGGCTGGATTCCAAGCCAGGCGCGTTTGCAGTCTAATTAGGGTGAGTTACATAAAACGCAGCTGCTTCCTTGCAAAGGTAACCTAGACTTTCTGCCTAATCGCAGCCTTCAAAATGAAACAGAACGGAGAGCTGGAAATTAGCAGATTTTTTTTTTAAAGCTGTCTGCCACTTTTGAATTAACCAAGGAGGATGAAGTGAATGAATACAATTGAGCCATTAAAATCCTCTGAATGGAAAGTGCCTCCCCCTGCAGCCTTTGATGAGTCCTCGGTCTCATCTGGTGGCACTGTGTTCGGTTAGGGCACAAGGGAAGGGCCCTGGCTTGTCAGCAGACCTTGCAGGTGCTGGCGGAGAACAATAGATGCAGGCGGGGAGGCCTCCTCATGGTGGGAGAAATGCCATGGCAACATCTAGGGGAAGGAAGCGGCGTGTGGGTGGGTGGGCCCGTGCCAACCTGCAGGTTCCCCCCGAGTGCGCTCATGCATTCCGCAGGGACCGCCTTCCCTGGCAGATCCTCCTGTCACTATATATACCCAGTCACATATGCTCCTAATTGGTCCTTCAAGCAAAGAACATGGAGTGAAACCGAGTACGTGTATCAGTGAGGGGAATGGAAAAGTCCAAGCCGAGGCTGTAGGGAGAGCACAAGGGCACTTACTTCATGTGCTTTGTGTGCAGGGATCAGGGGCAGGATGAGCCCGACCAGCAGGAAGGACGAAACGGAGAAGTCTTTTTAGTTTTGTTTATAGAAGGGGCAGAATAACTCGAGTTTTCCACAGTTTCACGGACGGCTTCAGGGTGTGGCAGCCACTGTGTTTTGAGGATTTATAAAATACCCCAGAGCAGAAGGTTGCAGCTGAGTTGGGGAAGTGGAGGAAGAAAAGCTGGGAGGCACGGAATGGGTTTGTACCCATCTACTTCCCTAGGCCGAAAATTCCGCTTTCTGTTTTACCTATCTGCCCGTTTTCCTCATGGGAACCCCTTGAACAGTTAGAGAGGTGTTTCCAGGTTCTTTAATTTATTCATTCAACAAACGCTTATTGTGCACTTTTTAGGCTCAGGCAAAGGACTAGTTCCTGGAAATACAATTTGACTCAAGCAGATATGGTCCTTGCTCTCGGGGAGATTATATGCTAGAGGGATATGCATATTAATCAAAGAGCCAGGCAAAGGGGATGAAAAATCAGGGAGAGGTAAGTGTTACTTTGAGAATATTTAATGGCGGATCAGAAAAGACTTCCTTATCTGTTTCCCAATATTTACTGAACAGGAAATAACTGAGTGAAGTGAGAAGAAAGCATGTTCCAGGCAGATGGAAGAAAACATGTAGCAGGAAGAAGTGTAGTGGTATGAGGGAATAAATATCTAACCTACTTTCTAGGAAAATAATAGAGATCCATTCTGGCCAATTTTTTGCTGAAAAGCAGTTTATTAAAAGATTGAGTAGCTTATAGAGTACCCTAGAGTACTATAGAAGCAAGTCCAGTAACAAAATCCAAAATGATTCCATGGCATGTATGCCACGTAGATACCACTTACGCAGGTATTGGTGGCATCATCAATGCTGGGCAGGGGACAGTGATGTTACCACTGGAAACTCCTACGGCCACCGCCCTCACTAGCATGCATTCCCATTCTTTGTCATTAGCTTCTTCGTGGTATCCACTCTGGTGTGTCTAATTGGCAGAGCCTACTTTACATGTCCATACCCTGGCCAGAGTCAGGCTTAGAGAGCAAAGTAGACAATGAGGGGCATAGGTTCAAGTTCTGCCTTTTTAGGAGGCATTCCCTTCTGCATTATCCTATGGCCTGTATGTCATTCCACTGGTCCCTATGTAACATACAGAATAGTCTGGAGATCCCAATTCTCTAGGATCCTATCTCTACATCCCTACTATTCAAAGTGTGTGGGGATCAAGAATACTGGCATCACCTGGGAGCTTGTTAGAAATTCAGAATCTTGGCCTCTACCCCAGACCTTATTGAATGAGAATTTTAACAAGACCTCCACACTATTCATATGCACATTGAAGTGTGAGCCACACTAGCCTACAGTTATGCCAGCGAATTTCTGGCATCCAACACCTTGCAGTTAGGGGGCCACCCCTGAGCCCACCAGGTATCCGTCAACTAATTGAAAACACAGCTAAAATCACGTCCAGCTGCTCAACCTGGCACTGAGTTCAGAGTTTCCGGTTCACACAAACAGCAGTTAGCTCAGCCTGGGCTAAAATACCTGCCTCTCTCCTTAATCTAGACCCATATTCTGCAAGTTTTTAAAAATCAAAACTAGCAATATCTTCCATATATTTTGATGTGTACATCGTCCTCCTGGGTTTATTTTCTGTATTATTTTTATTTTTTAATTCTCACTGGATGATACATTCATTGATTTTTTTTTTTTTTTTTTTTTTTTTTTTTTTTTTTTTTTTTTTTTTTTTTTTTTTTTTTTTTTTTTTTTTTTTTTTTTTTTTTTTTTTTTTTTTTTTTTTTTTTTTTTTTTTTTTTTTTTTTAGAGAGAGAGAGAGAGAGAAACACTGATGTGAGAGTGAAACAATGATCAGTTGCCTCCCGCACATGTTCTGACTGGGGATTGAACTGCAACCGAGGTATGTGCTCTGACCCGTTAGAAATGGTAACCTTTTAGGTGTAGGGGGCCACGCCCATCCAACTGAACACTCTGGCCAGGTCAACAGCCAGGGCTTTTGACTTGTTCTACAGCCGTGATCAGCTAACTAAATGCTCTTTGTCGGGGCCTTGGAAGGGGAGCACTTACTACCCCTCTTTATTTTGTTTTGATCCCAGCGTTGACAACAGTAATCGAAGTGTGTGTCAATGAGGGTTTGGATCAGGGTGGTGCTCTGTGCTGGGAAAAGGAAGGAGAGACTGGAAACCTTCTGAAGAAATAAACAGAACTTGGTGACATTGCAACAGCTGAAGACAGTGCGGATGGAAAATGCTTCTGCTTCCTGCCCCATGGACACTCTCAGGGGAGGTGCTTTGAGATCGATTCTCCACCGCCGAGTATTTACTGTTTCAACTGAGTGGTCAGGAGCAGCAATGGTGCTGCTGTCCACGCGCCTTAGCTCAGGCAGTGCCTTCTGTGCCGGGCCTGTGCTTGGCAGCCTGGGGAGCGGCTGAGGCCCCGGTTCCCACCCCAGCCAGCTTCCTGTCACTCACCTCTGGGTGGACTCCTCTTGTCCATCACCCCTGGGGAGAAACACTTGGGGCTGCAGGTCCGAGCAAAGGGGACCCAACACACAGCGGAGCCAATTGGAACTCCCCTCTCCCTGCACATTGGGTTTAGCTCCCCATCATTAACTCTAGCCACCGGGTCCCCGGAAGGAAGGGTCACAAGGTCAAATGTGACAAGCGTTTTCTGCGATAGGATGCCTTCTGAAGCCTGCACTAGAAGAAGGGATTTTAAAAGATGAAATCAGCCCTGGCTGGTTTGGCTCAGTGGACAGAGCATCAGCCTGTGGACTCAAGGGTCCCAGGTTCGATTCCAGTCAAGGGCATGTGCCTTGGTTGCAGGCACATCCCTGGTAGGGAGTGTGCAGGAAGCAGCTGATCGATGTTTCTCTCTCATTGATGTTTCTGACTCTCTATCCTTCTCCTTTCCTCTCTGTAAAAAAATCAATGAAATATATATTTAAAAAAAAAAAATAAAAAAAATAAAAGATGAAACCAGCACCTGCGTAGCCACAGGCCAAGAGCAGCCACTAAGCTGAGGGCTAGGCCCAGAGCATAGAGCAGCTGCTTTCCAAGGAGATTCTTAGAGAGTCGTCGTTTATTCATGCTTCATAAGCAGACACAGGCATTCCAGTCCCTTCCTTCAATTAACAGCGAAGGGGTGCCCTTTGCAGCCCAAATTCTGACAGCTGCTGGTGGCTGGGAGAGCTCCTGCGGGGAGGCTGTTAGCTGTCAAGGCCAATGCCACAGCCACCAATTTGGATAGAGGAATTGCTGGTCTCCTGGGCCCCAGGGAAGACATTTTGGCCATTTCTGAATTTTCCTTAATTTGTACTCATCTATGGTGAGAAACCCCAAAATCTTAGTCTCTGAACTTTACTTAACAGCGAAGGAGACATACGGGTTAGAAATCGCAAGCCTGCTGGAGAAGGCGAAGCAGCAGCAAGCTCATTCCCTCACGAGAGGGTGTTCAGTCAGGTGGGAAGAAAGAGCTGGCTGTCACCAAGAACCTTTTCCCTGGGGCCCAAATGGCTTCCGTTATGCTCTCTACAACTGCGGGCATTAGGGAGGAACAAAGGACCGACATTAAAACACGGAACACTCCAGCACATCTGCCCACCAGGTAGGTCTTTCTTGATAAAGCTCTTGAAAGCTCTTCTTGACTCAGCACACCTCGGATACTTGGGGTGGGGAGTAGCCTGGAGACAACCCTTTCTCCTAATGCTCATCAACTAGAACCCTAGTAGCTGAGGATGGGGGGCTGTATAGTTGGCAGTTAGAGCCCAGGAGCTCAGGGGCATTAGACATCCTGTCACACACGAGCAATTCCACCCAAGGAGAATCATCCGGACTAAAATGTCAGTAGAGCTCGCCTTAAACCAGTTGCCCCATCTTACAGATAGGCAAACTGAGGCTCTAAGATATGAATGAGGTCTTTTGCCCAAGATCATCTAGGTTAGTACCAGAGCTGGGTCTAGGACCCAAGATTCCTGAAGTAGGCTTCAGAGTATCCTTCATTCAGTCTCCAGCAGCCACATGTCATAAAATTACAACCAGGGCTGAGTCTGACAAGCGGGAGGGCACATAGGACAACAGGACACGTGCCAACCTGGATTGCCTTGGAAGGAACCTCACAGCGCTGCATGCTGACATGGTGCCTGCACTTGGGATCACCTGCTGTGAGTCACAGTTAAGAGCCCACCTCCTGTGTCACTGGGAGGAGGAGGTGCTGTAACTTCAGGTCATCTGGTCTAGGTGCTATGGTTGGAGCAACCTGCACCCCAGAGGCAGAGCCAGCCCCCTGCCCTGCTCTGTGGGTAGAACCTGCTGGGCTCCACCCGAATGGAGAATGCATAAAGCAGCTGGCTCATCCACCATAGGCAATGGGATTGGACTTAAAACACACAGACAGAAACAAGGAATGACACCCTGAGGCAGGGCGGTGTCTGTTTTTCAGATGAACCCGAACAAAAGTGGTTTACAGAACCTACCACGGTTTGTTGATCACTCCGTGTGAAATGATTGGCCTGCCTGAACCCCAGTGCTTTGCACCTTCCATGGCCCGGGTCACATTCTGTTCCTTCTTTGTAATAATTCTCACTCAGTCAGTGGCCCCTGCTGTTAGACTGCAAGCTGTCTGATTGCAGGGACTCGGCCTTAATCAGCGCAGGCTCTCAGGATGCCGCTCCGATGTAGATTTTTCATAAATGCTTGTTGCATAAAAAAGTACAGGCTCACTGACTCAACTACTGAGTCTTTTTACTCTTTTCTTTCTGCTGTTGCTATAACAGGCTCCCACAGGTATGGGACCATTCCATTCTTCCTTCAGTCTTTAAGGGATCAAATAGGTCGGTGTGCGATCAGATGGCTGGAGTTTGAGTCCTGCCTACGCCATTAGGTGTGACCTTGAGGAACTGACTTAACCTCTTTGAGCTTCAGGGTCCACGTCTGAACAGTGAGCATATTAGTAGTACTTAGCTAACTGGTAGGTCACTCTGAGGGCTCACTGTGGAATAGTACATGTGCTGTTCTGGGATATTCTACAGCACTGACAGCCAATTCGCCAGGACACCAAATGGGCGCTTCACAATTCAATTCATTTCTGACACTAATTACCACAGACCGCAGAGTTCAGTCCCACAAGGCTGCCTTCACCTCAGACACCAGCTGTAAGTCACAGGCCACCGTATTTCTCACCATCGGCTATAAATCAGGGGCTCCCACAACCCCCTTTTGAGGTTTAATAATGTCTTAACCTGGCTCACAGAATTCATGAAAATATTTTAATTATGTTTACTGGTTTATTATAAAAGATACAACTAAGTGACAGTCAAATGGAAGAGATGTATAAGGGCCAGGGATGGGGGCGGGGCATGGAAGGTCCTCTCTGGATACAGCATCCTCCCAGCCTCAGGATGTGCTCACTGGCCTGTAAGCGCTCTGCATCCTGCTCAGGTGTTGCTATGGAGGTCACGCTCCAGCCCGCACCCCCTTCTCAGAGACTGGTGAGTGGGGCTGAAAGTGCCTGCTCTCTAATCCGTGGGTCTTTATGGTGACAAGCCCCACCCTGAGGCTATCTGGGGGCCCCACTCTAAGTCACCTTATGAGCATAAACTCAGCTTCTTATGAAGAACAAAAGACACTCATCACACAGGAAATGCCAAGGGTTTTAGGAGCTCTGGGCTAGGGACTGGGGACAAAGATCAAATGTATCTCTTACTACCACAATCACACTTAGCATAGTGTGGTGTGTGTGTGATAAATCCTAGTAAATGTTATGTCACCATTATCAACATCACTATCTTTCAGATTTAAGTTGACTCACCTACAAGTGAGAAGGGTTCCTAGGATGTAGGTTGAAGATATGAATTATAGCTTGGTTGGATTGGCGCAGTGGTTGAGCATTGACCTATGAGCTACAGTTCGATTTACAGTCAGGGCACATGCTCGATTGCAGGCTTAATCCCTGGTGAGGAACATGCAGAAGGCAGCTGATCAATGATTCTCATCCTTGATGTTTTTATCTCTCTCCCCCTCTCCCTTCCTCTCTGAAATCAATAAAAATATATTCCTTAAAAAGGGTATGAATTATAATTTCTAATGAAAACAGTAAAGTAGTCAGAAAAAATACAAAGGTCAAGACACTGAGACTTGACATTCAAAATTGGTCAATTCCGAAGAGAATCTCTGCCTGGAAGGCCACACTCAGGGCAAAAGACCAGGTGGTGGGTTGGTTGGTGGCATCCCACAGCGTGCTGGAAGAATTATTCTTTGGCCCAACTGTTTTTCATTTAATGATCTGGAAAAGAGTGTAAGCCACACAGTATGTTCACCCAGAGGCATGTCAAAGATTAAAGACACCTCAGAAATAAGAAGTTGAAAAATAGTTGTCTCCAAGATGGAAAATGAAATAGGATTTGACGGAGAATGTTGGCAATGCCAATCCATGTTAATTCCCTGGGCTTCTGGATCCCTGGCTTTGATAGATGTAATTTTCAGGCAGGCTAGGATGCTAAGTGAAATCGAAAAAGGCTCACTGCACTCTCTCAAGTATTATTATCAGCAAGGTGCTCATAAAGTTGGAAAATGCTGGTGGCTGAAATAACTTGGCACGGAACTTTCTGTGGTTATAGGACTCCCTAGAAATGATTTAGCTTGAAATGGTTATTTTACAAGAAAAGAAACTGCAGTCTAAGGAGGTGGTGGGACTTGCCCACATCCTGCCCAGGAAGGCAGTGACATCATCCCGCTCTCCCTGCCTCCGTCCAGACGCCCCTCACTGCACCATTTTAAGAAACCTTCACAAAGCAGTGTCAGTGCCTCCCATCTCAGCTTTTTTCTATTTCCAAGCTTAAAAGGCAAGATTTTTGAAGTGCAGAAAATTTTTGATATGCTTATTATATTTCCTGAGCTTTTTGGTGCTTTGAACATTTATAGATAATAAAATGGTCTTCTATCATGAGGAACAATGTCATTTTTTTCCTCCCAGAGTCTTCTCTATACAGCATTCTTGATGGACATCTATATATATAAAAGCTGAGTGACCAGAATGGCAGAACACCTGAACAACCGGTTGTTATGACTGTGGCAGCCAACAGGCCCAATGGGGGCCTAATCAGCCCCACCCAACCTCCCTTGGTCCCTCCCCCCAGCCAGCCCCACCTCCAATCGGCTTCCCCCACCCTGATTGGGGATGGGGCCAGCCGGTGAACCTCCCACATCCCCATCCCCCCACCTGCCTGACCCTGATGGCCCCCATCGGGGGTGGGCTGGTCGGACCCCACCCATGCATGAATTCGTACACAGGCCCCCTAGTTTATCTATAAAGGTGGATGTTGTCATCGTTAAAGGCCACTTCTGGTTCCCATGATCTGTCAGAACCCCGAGGGAGCCTCCAAACCAGGACCTCTGGCCCTGGGTGCTGTTCTTCCCTCTGAAGGGACACACTGGGTTGGAGGATATGGCGCCATCCCAGTGAGGTGGATAATATCCCCATTTTACAGGTGAGAAACTTGAAGCTCAGAGAGGCAAAACAACTTGACCAAGGTTATTGACCATGCCAGTGGCAAAGCTAGGACAGCAATCAGATTCTCTGACTCTGAAGCTACTTGGCCACTACTTTCTGCTGCCCCCATGTTCCAATTTAAAGCTTCAACCATCCTTGGAAGTCACTGGGAAAGACCCGTAGGCTCAACCTGGCCAACCAGCTGAGACCAAGTGCCTCAGGCAGGCTCCCTCCTCACATCTGTGGCCCTCGGACAGGTTAGGAATGGTGGCCCTTATGACCAAATATCTAAACATATTAAAGTTATACACCCAGCTAACAAATTGTTAAATGAGATATGTACTATTTCTGCCTTGACAAATAAAACCTTCATACTCCTGCAACTGTGTGATGTAATAAATGTGTGTGATGTAATAAAAATAAATATTTGCTCTTTGTCCCCAGTTCCTGGCACAGAGCTCCTAAAAGCCCTGGAATTCACTATCTTTTGTATACTAATGAGATGGCTCCGGAGATGGAATGTGGATGGGGTGCCAGACACTGCAGGAGAGGGGATGGTTGCCAGAACAACCAGGCCATGATTAGAGCATTGAAACTTTTAGCTCCCTTCCCCAACTTCCAGCGAGCAGATTGAGATGAATCACCAGTGGCCAACGATTTATTCAGCCATGACTCTGTAATGAAACCGCTATAAAAATCCCTAAATGGTGCGGTTCAAGAAGCTTCTGGGTTGGTGAACACATTGAGATGTTGGGGGATGTGCCTGAAGGGGGCATGGGAACTCCGCCCCTCTGCCCACACCTTGCCCTCAGCGTCTCTTCCCTTGGGCTGTTTCTGAGTTGTATCCTTAATCATAATTCCGTAATAATAAGGAAAGGGTTTTTTGAATGCTATGAGTCCCTCTTGCAAATTACAGAACCTGAGAAGGGTGTTGTTGGAACCCCTAAATTAGGAGCTCGTCAGCCAGAAGGGCAGGTGCCCCCTGGGACTTGTGACTGAAGTGGGGGCAATCTTGTGAGATGAGCTCTTAACTTCCGAGGTCTGCACTTACTCAGGATTGTTAGTGTCAGAATTGAATCGAATTGTTGGGCATCTGTTTGGTCTTGGAGAAATGGTTGTTGGTGTTTGAAAACACCCATGTTTAGTGTTAACACACATCACCGCCACTCCTGAATGTGTAATGCTACATCTTTTAAATGACTGTAAGTTGAGCGACTGAGGCACACAATTTTGATTGTGTGTGATCTGTGGGCCCTTAAAAGCACAGGCCCAGGCTGTTCTGCTCCCCCACACCCTCAGGCCTCAGGAGGTACTGGCCTCCAGACACTGCAGATGGTCTAGCACAAATTTTACTCTATGACCAGATACTGTTTTTAATAAATATTCTCTTTTTATATATATTTTTATTGATTTTTTACAGAGAGAAAGGGAGAGGGGTGGAGACTCAGAAACATTGATGAGAGAGAAACATCAATCAACTGCTTCTTGCACACCCCCCACTAGGTATGTGCCCACAACCAGGGTACATGCCCTTGACCAGAATCGAATCTGTGACCCTTGAGTCCGCAAGCTGATGCTCTATCCACTGAGTCAAACCGGTTTTTTAAACAGTATCCTCTATGTACTGTGAGTTTGATGCAATGAATTTAGATGAACCACAATAAAGCTTTGTGGTTTGACCTCATTTTTGCTGTAATAATTCAGTTGTTCAATTACCATTTGACATGAAATTATCCCTAAACTCAGGCAGAACAATTGACTTTTCTTGTCAGTATAGCCAATGCTTTTTAAAATTATATGTTTTTATTGATTTCATAAAGAGAGAAAGAGGGAGAGAGAGAGGTAGAAACAGTGGTGAGAGAGAAACATCAATCAGCTGCCTCTTAAATGCCTCTTACTGGGGATGGGCCTGGAAACCTGGACATGTGCCCAACTGGAAACTAACCATGACCCCCTGGTTCAGGGGTTAATGTGCAACCACTGAACCACACTGGCCGGGTTTGTCAATATATTTAAACCCTATTGGGCAACACAAAACATGGATACGGTTTTACTTTGAGGAAATGTGTTTGTCCATTTTCACCCATGCAGAAACACCCCTTTACCATTTGAAAAGAGCAGACTCTAAAGGCAAGTATGACTTCTGATTTTAAACATTTCAGGTCAAAAGGTTAAGATCTCTGCTATATGCAGAGTTTTTACCAGTGAATAAGATAAAAATGGAAATGCAGTAGAGAAACAGAACAAGAACAAGAATAAAAAATTCACCAAAGAAATATAAATGATCAAAAAACAATATGAAAAGATACTCAATCTCATGGATAATTTTTAAAATGCAAATCAACACAATAGATCTTACTTTGTGGATTATCTTTTCAGAAAAAAAATACACACACACACACACACACACACAAAAAAAAAAAACCAAACCAAAACAAAACAAAACAAGAAAACAACCACCCACTAGATTGGGAAAAAAGGATTGGTAACATGAGAAAACTATTTTCTCAACTTGTGGGAGGCAGTATCAATTGGGTGAACTATTTTGGGGCACAGGACAGTGTAGTGTTATCATAATTGAAAATGTTAAAAACAATGATTCAGCAACTAACTTCTAGGTATTTATTCTGAAGAAACACATCACTGTCCAAACATGTATGAATAAGGTTGTTCCTTGCTGCAGTGTTTATTAGAGTGCAAAACTGCAAATTCAAGACTCCCCAATTCTATCCTCTGTTCAGGGGGCCCCCAAGCCACCTTTAGTTTTAATAATTTGCTAGACAGACTCACAGAATGCAGCAAAGCTGTTGCACTCCCAGTTACATTTATTACAGCTTAAAATCGGCCCAGGGGAGGGGCACACAGGGCAGAGTCCAGGAGGCACCAAACTCAGTTTCCAGATGTTCTCTCCTGCTGTCTCCTCCGTGAACAGCAAACAGCACCAGTTTCTCCTGGTAACAATGGGACAACATGCATCCAATATTGCCAACCAGTGAAGTGGACCTGAACTTGGTCTCCAGAGGGTTTTTTTTTTTTTTGGGGTGCTTAATCACATAGACATGGCTGACCTTCCTTCATGGCTGACTTTAGTCTCCAGCCTCTGTAGAGGCTGAGCTCACACGCCATAAACCACGCTGTTAGCAAAGACTAGCCAGCATGGCCCAAAGCCCCCAGGGAAACAAGGACACGCTTCTCAGGCCAGCGAGATAGACAGAGGGGTATATATTATGGAGGTTCCATTATGCCACTCTAGGAAGCTTAGGTTTTATCCTGTAGATGGAGAAGATTCATCGAAGAATCTTAACAAAGGGCGACCAGGAAATAAGGTGTGATTTAGACAGAACATTCTGGCAGCATTAGTGATAAGGAACTAGAGTGGAATTAACCTCGTGGCGGGAGGCCATTGCACTTATCTAGGTTCCAGATGCCAACGGGATGTCAATGCCTATTCATTCCTGTCCTTGACAGCGCTGCTTTTCCCACCGAGGCCCAGACTTCACATGCAAATCTGAACAGGCTGCCATTATGCTAAAATGTTCAGCTCCATTGATGAGCGGGGTCTGGAACTGGTCTGGTTGCCAAGAGCTTAGCATCTGGGGTATGTGAGGTGAACCCAGAGGCCCACATCTTCTCCTGGCCCATCCCCTTTGGACTCGTCTCCATGATCGTGTATACCACTGTCTCTGTTCCCAGGTAAGTGCTCCAGGGGTCCCAAAGGAGAGCTGTCCTGAGCTGCCCACTGTGTGCCCAGCTGCCGGGACGAGGCCAGTGCACTCTGGCATGAAGTCCAGACCACTCTTCTTCACCTTCACTTCTGGACAGGCTCTGCTCCTCCCAGAAGGAGCCCCTGGAACCACATTCTGCCACCCACCCAACTCTAAACTCTCAGCGCTGTCGGAGGAGAGTGGCCAAGGCATGCTCTCTTCCTCCTCTGAGCCCACGTAACCAGTGCCAGTGAGCCCAGCAATCCTCCCTATTGTCCCGGCTGCAGCCCTGGGATCCTTTCCCACACAGTTCTCCAGGTGGCCACTCTCCAGGATCAGCATTGGCCATCAAGTTCAAAGTCACCTGTCATTCTTGGGTAGAGACGCCTGTACCCTTGGATGACTTCAGTACTAGCCAGGATGACTTCCACTTAACCAGGGTCCTCCTATCTGAATTGCTGGCATGCCTGGGGCCTCATCTGGCCACGGGCCTACTTATTCCTGGCTTCTTCCTTTTCTCTTCAACTTGGGTATCTTGAGGCCAAGTCTGCTTGAGCCCTAACAATTCCAAGATATGAGTTATGGAGACAGTTTGTGATTCTGTGAACTTTTAAACTTTTGGAGACTCATTCATGCCTTCTGCCAGCCAATGTGTGGTGCAGACCTCTGGGTGCAGACACCTGCAGGAGAGAAATGACCCCAGGGACATAGGCTTGCTTCCCTAGGAGTTTACTATCTAGTTGGAGAGATCAGGTGTGCTGCTGTGAAATGAACCTAAAACTTCGGGACTCAATGCTAAATGAGCAGAGAGGATGACAAATGCCAGAGGAATTCAAAACACAGGAGCAGATATTTTTAGAGACAGCTAAGAGGGCTCCACCCCTGACTCACCACCCAGTCACTGGCACTAGTCCCACAAATGCCAGATGATGGGGAGGCAAAGCCATGGCTGTGGAGTGAGAGGCAGGAGGAGGCAGCGGCGCCCTGGCTGCCCATGGTGATGCCTCTTGGTACTGTCTGTGGCTGCGCTGCGGGAGACAGGCAGGGATCGGTGAGCAGCAGCAGCGTCCATCACCAGGAACATTCACGCAGTTCCCTGTCACTATCTGAACTTAAATTTATCTACACCCACACACCCCTGAAAACCCCCTGAAGGCAGGGGAGCCACTTCTGGGTGGCGGAGGCTGGTGCACTCCGTGAGGTTCCTCAGTGGCTTCATGGCAGCTGATTGGTTGGCTTAGAAAACTGGATGAAGACCGGGGCCTGAGGCAGCACAAGCAGGGAACTCCAGCTTCCTATAATGGAAAGAGCACTGTTCTGGAAAGTGAGAGAACTGGACCCTAATCTGGCTCTGTCCTTAACCAACTGGGTGACCCTGAGCCAACCACTCAGCTTCCCTGGTCTCTAGTTTCTCATCTATAAAATGAGAAGACTGAACCTGGACATGGCCCAAGACCTCTCCTAGCTCTTAGTAACACACCAAAATGACACAGACAGAGAGTTATGGAAGTAATGAAACAAGTCACCATGTCCAAATTCAAGAATTTTCCAGATTACTTTAGTTGGTCAATTTTTCTGTGTTTTGGACTCTCGTAGGTTTTTGCTCTCATATTTATCATATATAACACTTTCATTCTCAACCAATACCTGCCTTCCTTTCTTTCTTCCTTCTTTCCTTCCTCCCTTCCTTCTTTCCTTCCTTCCTTTCTTCCTTCCTCCCTTCCTTCCTTCCTTCCTTCCTTCCTTCCTTCCTTCCTTCCTTCCTTCCACCACAAATGTTTGCTGAGATTCTACTACATGTAAGGGGATGATTCAGTATTGTATTACAATCAAGTTTGGCTGCATGCAACAGAAAGAAAATAGTGGATTAAGTAAATAGTTTATTTCTCTCATGCATTAAGCATATAGTCAGTAGGTAAACACTCCAGAGTTCATATGGTAGCTCTACAGTTATCAGCAATCCAGGCTCCTTCTAGCTTGCTGATTTACCGTCCTTGGTATAGCAACTCAGGGTCTAATGTAGCTACTCCAGCTCCAGCTCTAATGTCCAAATCCCAGCAAGCAGGAAGGAAGAAGAGAGGGGCTCATACGCTCCCTTTTAAGGAGACTTCTCAGAACTACCAAACCACACTTTGCTTAACTCTAATTGGCCAGAACTTACATGGTCATATCTAGCTGCAAGGGAAGCTGAGGCATATAATACTTTAGCCTACCTCATCCATTCTCTCTGTGTTCCAGCATCTCTATTGGGACTGAGTGGTCAATCAGGTTAAATCTGCTCTGGGGAACTGACCATCTTTGATTCAGAAGAGGAAGAAGTTCAATTCTCCAACCTCCTGTTTAGTACTGATGTAGGATGAAGGCTGCTATTTCAGAAATGTTTGTTTAGCATTTGGTATTGTCCTGTGTGAGTAAATGTGCTTGTTTATAGCCACGAGGGAGAATGAGAGTGGAGGATAGACTAGAACTTCTAAATCTTACACCAAACCCTCAACAGAGATTATGAGAGTAGAGCATTCAATACACAGTTGGTAGTTGACAAATGTTAATTTTTCTCCTGTCATGTTCCTCTATCTTACACAGTCTTCCAACCCCACTCAGGCTGCGACATAGAGGAGAGATTAAAAATACTTGCCTTACATTCTGAAACCATATTTTTTTTAAAAAAATGAATTTATTGGGGTGTCATGGGTTAATAAAATTATATAGGTTTCAGGTGTACAATTCTATTATACATCAACTGCTTATTGGAACTATATTCTGATGAAAAGCAGTAAAGCTCAACTTTGCCTGCTATTGGTGTGCTTATCGGTAACCCTTATTGAAAGAGAAATTCAATAATATGCAATTCATCAAGCATCTAGGTGACAGGTATTATGTTGAGTCTGCACAAGCAGATGGATAGAACACAGATGCTGCCCCTGAACTGTCAGTTCAGAACTAGTGCCTGAACGAGGCAAGCCTGTCTTTACAGAGCATCTCATAACTTGACAGTTAATTGCAAAGAATCCATGCAGTTTTGTCTTCACACCTGCCCTAGCCCATACAGCTAAGTAATACAATCAGAAAGCCTAACATGATTAGTTCCTCCATCTCAGCTTCAATCCTGGCGGGTGGGAGGGGTCTCTTCTGTGGCAATCCTCCTGAGCAGCTCTTGGGCTACTCTGCCTGGATCTGAGGCTTGCTCTGAAGGAACTCTGGGGACGTTCTCTACTTGCTAATATGACAACTTTGTGCAAACTAGCATAAAGCTCCTGCTTGGCCATTCAGCTCAGTGGTTGAGCGTAGACCTATGAATCAAGGTTCGATTCCCTGTCAAGGCACATGCCTGGGTTGGGGGCTTAATTCCTAGTGGGGGACATGCAGGAGGCAGCTGATCAATGATTCTCTTATCGTTGATGTTTCTCTCCCTCCCTCTGAAAGCAATAAAAATATATTTAAAAAATGCAAATCAAAAAGCTCCTGACCTCAAGTCACTTCACAGCCATTTGTCACAAGATATTTGCAATAATGATACAGCTCTGTGATGTCTACGAGGTGACTAGTTCTCTGCAATCGTGTAACATTCACTCGCACAACCGCGAGGAGGGTATACCTTGCACAGCTGTAGGGAGCAGGAGTGCTTTGGGAAAGTGATGTTTCTGACTCGTGGAGCTGGAATCAGGGCAATGCAGTGAGCTGGAGCATGGGTATAGGAGGAGGAATTAGGAGGAGGAATGAGACCGCCGGACTGTGGGCACACCACGCTAACATTAACACGTGACTTTGCTCACTCACAGCTGCCACCTATAGGACCTAGGATTTTCAATATCCCCCATTTAATTCTGGTCTCAGGTATGTACCAGACAGAGTTGGCTATGCCTCCTCATTGGGATCCCCAGCCCACCAGCCACTGGAGGGCAGTGTCTTACCACAGCTGCTGCTGGGCCTGCTTTCTAAGAGCACTGACCCACTCTCCCCACTGTGGGCTGCTGCTTCCCAGGCAAAGGGCAGCAGAGCCCTTCAGATGCCAACACTGCTGTTCCATCTCGGTCCTTGCACTGTGAGGGCCACACTGCATCCCAGGTGGAAACTTCCAACCCAGATCAGGCTCCCGGGCCCTTTAGCCACAAAGCTTGTGCCTCAAATTTCATGGAAAACAGCACCCCAAGGTTGTCTCCCTTTGAACTTTTTTCCCACCTTGAACTTATTCTTCCACCTTCTCCACACACCAGCCATTACCTCCAAGCAGAACAACTGGTGCAAAAGGATGTCTGGGTGTCATTGCCCCAGAGTTTATTAGAGTCACCCAGATTCTACTAGTAAATACTTGTCATAGGGTGTCAAAGACACCAGAACATCTTATTGGAGTAATTCTGGGAAATGGACCATCACTTCAGGGCAGGTATCTCCAACTCCTTGTTAGCTAGAATGGTACACTGCCCTCCAGCCCTACAATGTGTTAACTGGTACAAGAGATAGATATGGGTGAAGAGGGCTAAAAGGCAAAAATCCTTGAAAAAGTTGTGTTCTATGCGAGTCTGACTGTGTGTGTGTGTGTGTGTGTGTGTGTGTGTGTGTGTGGTGTTGACCCACGTATACTTTAGTGCAAGAGTAGAAGATGAGAATGAAGATCTGCCAGCTTCACTCCTTTCTCTTCAGGAAATCCCAGCACCCCTCAGAGTCCGGGCTGGGGATGGATCATGGCGGGTGGCGAAGGACAGTAACCAGTTTCCGGAGCAACTTGCTTTGAAATCTGCCCTGAAGGAGTCTGTGCTAGACATTGGCTATGCTGAGGGAACAGCTTCCAACCAGAAGCAAACTCAGAGTTTAGTTTTCAGGAAGGCAAATAACTATGTTTGGATAAATCAGTGTCAGTCAGATGCTTGACTGGGAATTTCCTGTTTTTTCCCCTCTTTTCTTTTTTTTTCTTAGTCTTCTAAATGCATCTAAAGCTTTCCCTTGGACTTTTCTAAGAGGCAGTTATTTCTATTCTCATGAGTTAACCCAATTAAAAAAAATTAATGATGTTAAGAAAATAATGAATGAGCTACATGGGGGGGAAGTGGGTAAGGAAGAAAAACTGAACAAGGGTTGGGAGATCATGGCTATAGCTTTATCATCAACGAGGTGACCTGGTTCAAGGTAGGTTCTCTGTGTCTCAATGCTCTCACTACTAAAATAAGGCTTAAATTAGTTCTTCTCAGGAACCAAGATGGCTGCATGAGGTATATACCCGAATCCGCAGCCTCCACACCTACATTATAGAAATACAACTATACAGATAAATGGCCATCCTCCAGAACCAAGGGAGGGGAAGCTTTGCAACCAGAAGGCAAGAGAAGGAGTGCTTTGAGACTGAGTGGAAGCTCCCTGCGCCAAAACTGAAAGGTACCGAGGGACGCGCGGAACGGAGGCGGCGGAGCCGTGGCGGCGCGGGTGAAGGGGAGCGGCGGCTGCGCTCGGTCGGGTTCGCGGCTAGAGAGGAGATTGTGGACTCCCGGGGTCGCAAAGAGGGCGGCGCGGGCTGCGAGGCAGCGGGGCTGAAGACTAGCGATTTTCGGCCAGTGCCATTCGCAGAGTCACTGGCGCGGAGATTTGGGGACTGAGAGGCGCACGCAGACTCAGCAGCGGAAAAGCAGCCATTGTGGAGTGCTCCGCCCTGTGACTCTGAGACCCCGCCCCACCCCACCTACAACTCCGCCCAAGCTGGGTGCCTGCCAGCCTGCAGCCGGGGCAGAACTCCAAAAGATCCAAACCCCAAACAACAAGGAGAAAAGCCCGCAGATCATTTCCTCCCAGTGATACCTCCCAGTGATAACTACAAGACTGTGCACCCAGCCTTCAAAGGCATACAACAAGAGTGTCCACCCCAGGTAATTGGGGAGGCTGAACCACTGGGCCCTATAGGACACCTAACACAGAAAGCCAGAATGCGGAGACTAAGAAGCAAATCACAAAAGACAGAAGTGGAGGAACGCAAACGACTGGATATAGAGTTCAAAACCACGGTTATAAGACTTTTCAAGAATATTCTAGAGACTGCCGATAAATTTAGTGAAACTCTCGAGCATATGAAAAAGAACCAGCTAGAAATTAAGCATACACTGACTGAAATAAAGAATAACATATAGAGATCCAACAGCAGACGAGAGGATCGCAAGAAGCAAGTCAAAGAT